>VWPV01033108.1:51072-64752 GCA_013389885.1 Geococcyx californianus
CAGAGAAGGGCAACGAGGCTGGTGAGGGGGCTGGAGAATAAGCCCTATGAGAAGAGACTGAGGGAGTTGGGGTTGTTTAGCTTGGAGAAGAGGAGGCTGAGGGAAGACCTCGTCACTGTCTACAACTGCCTGAAAGGAGGTTGTGATGGAATGGGTGCTGGTCTCTTCTCACAAGTGACAAGTGATAGGACAAGAGGAAATGGCCATAAGTTGTGCCAGGGAGGTTTAGACCAGACATTAGGAAGAAATTCTTGACTGAGAGAGTGGTCAGGGATTGGAACAGGCTGCCCAGGGAGGTGGTGGAGTCACCATCCCTGGAGGTGTTTAAAAGACAGGTAGATGAATTTCTTAGGGACATGGTTTAATAGGGAGATAGGTGCAGTTGGACTTGATCTCTTCCAACCTTACGATTCTATGATTCTATGATTCTATGTTTATTCTAATATTCTAATGAAAAGGCAGGGCCAAGGTTTATCACGGTCCATTAAATAACTTTAATGTGAACTTGGTGTCCAAATGTTTTGGGTAATGTCAATGCAAGTCTGAATTTGGATTTAGTTATCTGAAGTCATACTTAGGGATTTTTTTTTTTCTTAATTTTGTTTGGTTTTCTATGAATTGTATTTTTTTACCTTGTTCACACAGACTGCATAGGCTTCTTAGGGAAACCTCAGAAAACGTTGCTGTATTTTGTAACAGCATTACTTTATATAACTTTGCTAGTTCACAATGATAACACATAGAGCTGTACAGTGTGTTATGATTAAATGTTAAGTCACAGTAACTTTGACTTTTCCAAGTACTTCATATGCTACTTGAAATTAATTCTCTCGTTATCCTTAAATGTGGCAACTTGTTATAATAGAAAGGTCAACTATGAAATTGCGTGAGAACATTAGACTGACATCATTTTAATTCAGTGGCTTTGATAATTAGTCTGTGTAAACATTGCTTTCTTGAGAGATTAGAAGAATGAGAGGTGAACTCATGGATCTATCACTCATGGAATAAAAAGAATTCACATAAATAAACACCTTTTCAGAAGACAGGAGCTGTCCCTGAGAATAATGATTCTTAGTGCATTTTGAAATCTTGTCATTTCAAGCCTTAAGTTATTATATGAACCATTATCATGATTGAGGCTGCATAGATCCTACTTGATGTTGCAAAATTATACTCCAGGAACTGAAGTTCCTTTCAAAGAGTTTTCTGCACTGATAGTCAAATACATAACCTTATAAACAATGAGCAAGCATAACTTTAGGGTCAGCATCTTAATGCTTCAAACAAACCTAAACCAATAGATTTAGAAGACCTTAAATTATTTTCTGGGATACTGTCCCCATGGGGATGCTTTTGAAAACTGAATTCATAACTTTTGGAAGACATCATGTTTTTGTGAAGTGAATAGTTTCTTCCTGAAATTTTGATCCTGAGTCCTGTTTTCATTCCATTTGTTTTTCCATTATAGAGATGAATCCCTCTGATGGGAAGGGTTATTTAATTTAACAAGTGTGCATGTATTTACAGTGCAGACATCTGCAGCTGGTCTAGATTCTTCAGCCTTCTTGAATCATCCATGGAGATACTGAGATGAATAATTTATTGATGTCTTTTCAAGTACACATGGCTGAATATAGCAAATTATATATCAGGGTCTACAATTATTTTGAAGTCAAATATCCTTTAGAAGTCACTAGATATGAGGATTCTGGGATCTTGCTTAGCTTGAAAATATGTCCAGTATTTTAATTGTTCATAAATGATCAATTTTTCATATGCCTCAGAAATGCAGCCTGCTAAAATAAGCCACACTTATCAAGTTATAATTACTTGTTCATCTACAATTTTTACCAACATTTATTTTGTATTTTGATGCATCTATTTTCTAAATTTACTTGAGACTTAATGCTAACTAAATGACCTAATTAATCCTTATTTATCTTTTCGTAGATACTGCCACAATGTCAATTTATTTCTGGTCTACTCAGAACTTTCGGAATATTTCCACTACCTGTTAAAAACAAGGAGTAAACATTCAGAGAGTTTTAATTGTCACAAATTTTATCATTGTTGAATGGAGATATTTTATTAGTTAATTTGAAAACATTTAGCAGATTCTATTTAATAGCTATCTTGATTACTAGTGGAGAACTTTTTTAAATAAAAAAAATACACTCTGTTCCTCTTCAGGGCTACATTTAAGTATCATATTAATAGACATGTTTTTCCTTAGAATTTTTTATTCCTCACTCTGAAATATTTGTGAACGTTTGAACATTTGCTGTATCAAGAATAAATGAACACCTGATTCATTCTCTGTACCTGTTTTAATTACTGTCATTCAGATTAAAATTTTTAAAGGACTAGAATTTGATCATGAAAACTGATATAGAGTTTACAGAGGCCAACGGGAACACTATTGTTAGCATATATGGACTCCAGAAAGAGAAAAAAACATCTCTCTCTATATATGGCTTAGGGAGGTTTGCAAGGTCTATGGAAAAAATCATCATTAATTTGAGGTATAGCCACAAGTGAAGAGATAGAAAGATTATAGAAGAACTGCAATCTCTGAGAAGTAAGTCTAATTATGTGGAACTTTAATATCTTGCAAATATAATTTTATGAGAGGGAAATTGCTTGCAATGCATCACCTGCTGATGAATACACTACTTTATTCTCTGTTCAGGCATCTAGGAGAAGCAAAAGAGAAAATATAGGTGACATTTGAACTTCATCTGTAAAAGCAAAACAGTTTCTTTATCTTATTTTCTAATCTGTAATCTATGCTTTAAATAGAAAATAAATTGCTTCATGGAAGCAGCAGAGAAAGATGTAATCTATTTTATTAACTCGAGCATTACAGTTCGTTACTGAGATCCTTATCTTTTATTTATTTATTTTGAATGTAAGCTAATGACATTTATGGTCAGTAGCAGTGCTAACAATTTTATGTCCCGAAGCCTAAACAGGTAGTCCCATGGATCAGATCTTTCATTAAAGAATTGATCCTTTTCTTACACGGCTTAGGAGCAATCAGCTGGTGTAAAATGTGGTCTTCTGTAAAGGAGATGCACTAGGAGTCAGATTCTGTAACAGAGGTTCTCACTCCAGTTTCTATTTTATCAAGAAGACAAAGGTTCTATTCAAATTTAAGAAGTCAACATTGGAAATTACATCCCTGTATAATGACATTCTGCTGAGTCTGTAGAGACCTTAGAATATTATCTCCTGAAAATACCAATACTAGAGATATCCTTCCAGAAGTAATGGGAGGAAACCAGGTTATTTAACTGTCTTCTAACACATCTCTATTGATTGCTGTAATATCCAAGATACCAGCATCACCATTTCCAGACAATGAAGGAAATTTCTTTCCTTCCTCAAAACTTATACTGCTCCTCTTGGGAAGAGCTTAACCCACTGTTCACTAAAATGAGGACACCTTCATCTTTTTCCAGAATGTACTGTTGGTTATGTTACCAAGTTCTTCCGGGTATCCCAACACTATACTTGTGAGTGCAGAGCGGAAACCCTTGAATTAGTGTTTTTACCTAATGCTTCCATACAGTGCACATGATATTGTGTGGAAGAAAAGCCAGATTAAGAAGATGCATTTGTGTGTCATTTTTCTAATCACTTTTTGTGGCTCATTCTCTTCCCTTCTAGCACTAAGACACAGTGCCAGCTTTGGCATCCTAGCTGCCACAGTGCACACATACCCTTTTGTGTTTGGGGAGTCACCTAACCTCAGTATCCTTGGTATTTTTAGTGTCAAAATATTATATCAAAATTACATTAAATCTATTTTTTCTCTATGGAAACACATACAAAATTCTCCCAACTCCAAGAATCTATTGTTTGCACACACTGTGGATATTTTGATCAAAACCTCATAGAGAACTTTATTTTTTTTTGTAGTTTCCAACATTTTTTCCAAGACTATAGTCTTGCTAACTTTCCTAAAATTTCTCTTATCCATTCATCTTAGAGCTCCACTGAGGTCTTGCAAAGTAGTTAATGTTTAAGTTCTTTGAGATTCCATGATGGGAAGTACTGTACATCAGTGCAGCACTGTCTATTAGATGTAGTTTAAGAGATGTGGAACTGAAAAGAGTAAAATGCAATTGAAATACCTGGTGACTTGTGCATACAAAGAAAAATATTAGCCTGTGAAATCTTCCTTTCAGGGAATTCTCATTGTTGCAAAATATTTCAGACTAGACTGAACAGTGTTAGAAACAATCCTTCACTGTAAACAGGATGATTTATGTGATGAAATGTGTTGTTAACAAATAAGACTGGGAAGTGGTACCTCCTGATTTATAAATTTATGGGTTTATACTGCTGACTGGGTTAAACCACAGCAGGATTAAACTAGCAGAAGATATAAATAAAGCTTCACTGTTGGCTCCCCATGCCTCCAATAAAATCTCCAAAAGACTGTAGGCATGTCTACAGCCTCTCTATGTTAAAATGCCTGGAGCTCTCTGCCTGCAGCCAGAGTAGATAGAGAAGACAAAGCTTATATCTGCATTTTTTTCAGCATTCTAGCAACACACACAATAATGGTGTTGAAGCTTCTAGTACTAATGCCCCCAAAAGTCAGTTTTACAGATTTTTGTTTTCTCGTACATACATTTGAAAGCATCCTTGGATGGTGTTGATTTCCTGGAAGGACAGAAACTCAGGCTATGAAACACAGCAATCTTGCTATGTCCTTGTTAAGACTGACAGCCATCAATGTATACCTCTATCAATCACACAATTATTGTTGGAAGCTTGTGACATGTTACAGTTCTGCTCATTTTTCTGGGAAAAAAAAAAAGAATTCTTGAGAAATATTGTAACCTGATTAATTTTTTCTTTCTTTGTTAGTCTTTCTCCTTTTCTCCCACTGCTTCACCGAAGGTATATTAGTTTTAAGGCATCTAGGTTTTCACAGTGTATTAGCAAAACAATCCCATATAAGTCCAGAACTCAGAAATTAACACAAACAAAATATCTGGATTGAAATATCTCAAATACCAATGAAGAAAAAACGAGTACAGAGCACAGATGACAACAGGAAGAGCCTCCCCAAGCTGCTTTCAAAACCTTCTCTTTTCATTATCGAAGTAATAAGGCCCAGTTTTCACATTAGATAGAAGACAAGAAAAAAGCAAATAGTATTTGCACAAATCAATCATTCAGATTATTTAAATGTTAAATTGCATAAATTACAGAAGAAACTATATGACAGATGAAATCAGACTACCTTTCTCTCTGTAAAGACTGCCAGAGAGCAACACTGATTTACTCGAGCAGCACAGTTCGTATAAACAGAGTAACTCTATCCACTCTGTGTACAACAAATGACCAAGCAGCCAAACAGACATTGATAACTCCAGACCCCTGGCTCATTATTAGGTTCCCCTGGATTCAAACTAGATGAGAAACCAAACGATCAAGTTTCAAATTAACTCCTGAAACAAACCTAGCTTTCTTTATCCTATGGTCATAGAAAAATTGTCAGAGATAAACTGTAATGAAAAACTTTTGTGACAGAAATAAATGGAAAAGTATTCTTCCCTCTTCTGTTTGCCTATATTAAAGCCTCTTGATAAGCCGGTAGAAGCAATCAGACTCTTGAGAGCCCTAACTGATTAAGAATTTTATCATTTATATATCATAATTATATGTGAGATATCATGTCAAGTTTTACCTTGAACATAGGAGAAGGATCATGATTTTGTAAATGGGTAATAAGGCAATAAGCCCTATAATGTGTTGATTTGTTAGATTAGAAATGTGCACAGAGTGTATAATAAGGATGGTTTAGCATCAAGTATTCATATAAGACAGCTATGAAATCAAGCTGTGCTGACACCAAGCATTTTTAGATACCTGCAAGGCCAAGCTCTGATAATGATACTTTGGTGACCCTCAAATCTTGTTAATGGTAATATGATGGAAATATAATGCTTAGCTAGTATAATATGATATTCTAACATAATCTGTATATATATCTATAAATGAATATGTATGATTTGAAATTGTTTTCCTAACAACTTGTTTCTGCCAACCCAAGGGATTCTGAGCATAAGAATTTGTTCAAGGTTTTGATTTTTTCAAGGAATATTTAGCAGACTTTAGGGAAAAGGAGGTTAAATCTTTAAATCTTATTTGTATTTATTATGCAAATATGCAACTTGTATAGTATATATCATATATTCCATGTGTTATTTAGAGGGCCAGTCTTAAGAAAGGCATTTCATGAATATCCCCTCTATCAATGAGTGATATAGGGCATTTTTGCTTGTCATTAAAATTTTCTTTTAGATTGGCAAATGTTGTCTCTAATTTTGCATACTCTTTTCCATATTTCATTATTGCATCAGTTCTTCAATTTGTAACAGTTTATCGCTGTTGCTGCTTCTAAATGTAAAAATCTGATTTTTTTTATTTCTGGATGTTAATCCTTTAAAATTAATGTTTCCAGCTTTTTCTTCCCCAGAAATCAGAGCAGAGATCTTTCTGCTTTGTTTTGTTTTGTTTTGGATTGTTGTAATTTATTTTGAATGTAATGAAAAGATTCTGTTGTAATCATTTCCTCCCAAAACCTGCAGATATTAAAATGCTCCTTACAGCATAAAAATGTAACAGGGAGGCCTAATGACACTTACTTTTTTAGGTCATTGTTTTCCCCTTCCTGTGAGCTTCTTTCTGCCAAGTCCTTAGGCACACGTTTTAGCTAAACACCTTCTTGGTTTGAGCCCAGCAATTCTACTTGCAATCCAGTCTTCAGGACATTCCTGTGTCCTTCTGTGTGTTATGTAAATGAGATGAATATGTCTCTATGACAGCAAATCAATCAGGTCTCTAAAGTTAGATGGGATTAATCCAGTCCCAAAAGCTCACTCTTAGTGAAGACCTAGAAATATGAACTGCACTGAAATGCGATAACTATGAAATTGTGTCTGACCATACCACTGAGACACACAGTACTAATAAACCATTATAGACATGCATAATGCTTACAGAATTTATAAACCACTCAATATCATTGTCTATTTATTTCATCCTCTGAAAAAATTCAGTATTTGCAACCATGCACTAATTCCAATGGGCATATAAACAAGGGAGAAGGCTGCTTCATTTTACGGTACTGCAGCAGTTCAAAATTTTCAACATTTCAGTTTGTTATAGCTTAAATATGATTTATTTTCCAAATCTAATCAAATAGGTATTTTTAATGCAAACATTAAAACACCAAAAGGCAGGCCATTTTGTATTAAGCAAAACTTTGATTTCACTGAAAATGGAAAATACAGTGAATTAATCCCAAGTATATTATTTTTAGTTGTCAATTGTTCAATTAGAGGATCAAATAGATTAAATAAAATGTATTTTAAGCAATATTCAGTGTCAAAGACAATTGACTAGTATTTACTATAAGAAAATCTGGACTGTACTTACCATAATTACATTTATCTCAGAAAATCAAAAAGCAGAAACCCATCCATATCTTGTCACAGCATGAAAAATTACTTCAAAGAAAGTTAGCAGCAGCAAAATTATATTGAAGGAGGAGTTTTGTCTTTTATCCAGTTGTCCTTGATTATTAATTGCATATCTACAAAGCTCTCTAAGGGTATCTTCAGCAGGCCTGTAAAATTTTTTTTCTGACTATGAAGTTTTATTGCATATTCCTCTATACACTTTGTCAAATTTTCCTGTCTGCACTGTTATTTGGCTTCTGTTGTAATGTCTCACAGGGGTTTGTCATAGGGCTCTCAGAGCATAGGACCACCAGAAGGATCCAAGATCAATGAAAAAATTATTTTGTTTTACTTTGGATACCATAATCCATGTCGGTCTCTTGCTGCCAAAACAAAACATTTCAACTCTCCACCTCACAACAACATTGCATAGTTTTATGTCATGGAAAATACCCATGGAAAATGCCATCAAATATTTCTTTGTGATTTCTACGAGTGAAGGCAGGTAATAGCCCCAACTTTCATATTTCACAACAACTTCAGTTGCATATACTGTGCTAGTTATCACCTCCTACTGTCCCTAAGAATGATGAGGCTAGATTACACCTGTCTGCAAATAATCTGTCCCTTGATGGCACAATTTGTTTCCCAGAAATATGTAAGTAGTTCCAGATTTGGGAAATGTTGGATGGTTAGGTACTGACAGTGTTTCATCTTTTTCTGAAGAGGTTACTGTGATAACTGCACCATGAGTTTTTGTATCCTTCCAAAATTATTTTCCCAGCATTAACTTATATATCATGCTCATTGAAATGTATAATATCTCCCTCAAAATGTCCCATAGCTAAACCTTATCCTGCTGCTCTTGACTTTAGTGGCAAATCGACCTTTGGCTGAGTTGTCATATATAATTGAGCTAAAATAACTAAAAGACTAATTTCAGTTGATAATCAAAACTATTAGTTCACAGATAAATTCATAGTAAAACTTATTAGCAACTGCCTTTAATAATCACTTTCCATTACCAAGGGAGTTTCAGATAATGGGAAGTTTAGTTTCCTTCAATTTTTGTCTGGTATT
This sequence comes from Geococcyx californianus, assembly GCA_013389885.1. Lineage (NCBI taxonomy): Eukaryota > Metazoa > Chordata > Aves > Cuculiformes > Neomorphidae > Geococcyx > Geococcyx californianus. The sequence continues at coordinate 59,637 of VWPV01033108.1, forward strand.
GTGACACATTAGAGCAACTGATGTTTTAGCAGTTTGTTACTAGAGTAATGAATTCACTAATTAAACTTGTTTTGTTACATGAAATTTTATAAACTTGTTATGTTTAGCATAGTCTCTTTGTTTATTTGTCAGCGCAGACCTGTCAGGTTAGGTATCCTAAAGAGGAGGCTTTCGCTGCAATTTGCTTTCTCATATCTGCACAATATGTTCACAGTCTACTGCGTGTAAGTGGACATTGCCTGGTGGCAACACATCCAAATGATCGCTTTGATGCTTTTACTTCCTCCTGTCTCACTGCAGTGGTAGGACAGAAGAAGAGGAGGGAAGCACAGGCAACAACATGCTGCAGTAGAACAGGACAACAGTCCCCTGTGCCTGGTCCAGAAAAGCTGGGGCTGAGGTGACAGTAAGGAGGTTTACAGACTCTGAGCCTCCAGCTATGAGATGTGGTACAATCCAGCTCAACAGCTCCCTCACTCCTAGGAAACACATAGAAATTTAGAGCTTCTTCTGAAATCAATTTTGTACTGGGATGGCAACTTTCAGCTGGGATATTTTCAGATGACTATTATCTATATATTATACATCTATGTCTAAATATCTGTGTCTATCTATATCTATAGCTATCTATTTATCCATGTATCACTATCTATCACTATGTATATTGATACATGCGAAAAACCCTAGAAGTCTTAAACAGTTTGCATTATCAGTAGCCTTTTTAGAAGGGAGCAACATGCTGCATACCATCTTTGCTGAAATTATACTTGAGATTTGGCTTTTAACTTTGTTTAGTTGCATATAGTCCTTGACAAGTTCTTCACAAGCAATATATTATGTAGTCTCAGAGTGAGAACACTGCTATTTTGGCTCTGTCTGTGCGGGTCCAAACTAGCTGACTTTCATCTCATTTTTTAATGGAATGACTTTTTAAATTGAAATAATGACTTTTTGTGGGTTTTATTTTTATTTTTCCTTAAATTCTTAGTAGTCCAAGCATAACGGTCTCTCACCCATCATCTCCTCTCAACCACAGTTCACTTTGGATAGACATGAATGTTTCCAAAAAAACAGAATTTGATACTTAAGGAAAAATTATCCAACTATCTGGAGAAAGAAAATCCGCTGATCTCTTGCAATATAAATAGGAAAAAATTGTGTATTATTTTGGTAGTTCAAGGACTTCTGCTTCTACCTTGGAGCCCCATCATTGTTTATGTGTACAAGTTTGAATTGTTTCTTTGCCTGTAACTTTTACATCTCACAGGGAATGCTAACTTATTTCCTACCTTAGCAGGCAGCTTTGCTATTTATTTTTGGAATAATGGAACAGGGGCAGCATCTCTCACAGCTGTCATAATTGATTTTTCTTCCATCACCAAACAATCATTCATTAGCGCTAAATAATAGCATTCCCGACGATCCATTGCTATTTCTGTCATTTTGAAAAATTGCTGACATATGGTCAGTCCAGTTGGGCTTGCCCACCAACCACATTGCAGAGTTTGCTGATAAAGAATTTGATTTCATTGATCGAGCTCAGTACAACTTTAACAAGGTCCTGACTGGTCACTCTCACTAGGTCTCATCATACCATAATATTAAAATACCATTTTTCTTCATTTATTTATTCATTTTTGGCCATGTTGACACCATATCTCAACTCTAAATGCTGCAAGCTCTTGGGACTCAGAACTGAAAGGACTGGGTTAAAGCAGTTGGCAGTTCATTTCTAAATACAATGACATTCTTATTTTCAAGTACTTTTCAAGAAAGATTTTGTCCAAAATAAATTGAGTTGGTTAGATACAATGTAAAGCGGCCTATATTAATCTTAAATTATTTTGGGGAAATCAACCATTTTTGAAGGAAACAACACAGAACTGCAAATATAAACTATTTCAGTAGGTCTACGAGAAATTTGTTTGCCAGAAGTTGGCAAACACATGAATAATTAGGCAATATAATGTTCTTCTGGGGAACTGATTCCAGTTAAACACATGCACACAAACACACTCTGGTCTGGGTAATTTTAGTCCAGATTAGTTCAACAGCCTACTTTACTGCACAGTGACTTCAGTGCTTGTGCTTTCATGAAAGAAGCAGCAAATAATAGGGGTAAAAGGAACTACTAGAGCCAAGAGGAAAGCCAAACTCACTGCCTTCACAATACCAGAACCAGCTGATGGCAGCTCATAGTTGCACAGAAGTTTAGTGTAACCATGCATGCATTTTTTTAAAAAGGATAAATTATTTAGACTTGACACTAAGTCTTACTCTCTGTGTAACAATTGATCAGTTATGACTGATTTTGAGGGGGGTATGTTGGCTCCATTACCTAATGGAGACTCTGTCTTAACAACTTCTCTGCTTCCACCCACTGTTTATATATTTGATGGTGCTCTTTACTGAGAAACAGCATTCATCTCACAAGAAGTAATTCAATTTTTAGGGTATCTAAGAAGAACAACTCAGCTGAGAAATGTAACAGCAGTGAGATCTGGGTATATAACTGTTGGTTTTCAGCAGTTTATTCCGAATCCTTTGTTCAGTGCCACTTGTGGTCATTTGTCTGTTCTGAGACTTTTGTCAGGATGTGCTTTCCTTACAGTGGAGCTCTAGCCCTTTCTTGCTTTGATAAAAAAGCTGTTGCAGTTACTTCATATATCTTCGCATTTGCTTTTGGGATCAATCCTATACGTCCAATATACAGAAAACTTAGTGAATGAGAAGTTTCTATTTCCTTCAGTGGAGCACTAGAATTTTTGGTGGTTTAATTTTTAAGATTTTGTTTAAAACTGAGTTGTTTTGGGGATAGCTATGAAGAGACTGGAGAGAAAGAGTCAGATCAGTATGAATCTTTTAAACCCATGGAAGATATACAAATTTATTATTGTACATTGTTTGAAGCTGTACTCTTTCATATATAGCTTTTCAGTAATATAGTAATTTTCTAGTTTGAAAAATATTTTATGGAATAATAAGACATCTGTAACATGGACAGTTACATGAATATACAGAAAATTTTCTGTGAGAAATTTTTAAAATAATTATCCCTTATATATTAATAACTGTAGTTACTGAAGAATAGCTTGAAAGGATAATAAATCTAGTACTGCTACAAACAAAAGAACTCCAACAATGAGCAACACAAGCAACAGGATTACAAGTCCAGTCCTGATCACATCAGGCAGTCATAAATCAATTATCTGCACTGTGAAATCTTTTGTGAAAAAGATTATATTTGCTTCTCTCCTCTTATACTGTTGGAAAACTCTCCCTGAATTTTATTCCATTTATAAGCTGAAGTCTTTCTCTAATTTCCATCCTGAAATTATTTAAACTCTTTAAATCCATTTTCTATCTGTGACAAATCTTGTTCTAAGCCTTATACAACAAATCATCATGTCTTCTCAGAAGCTGCTATTTTATGGCTCATTGCTCCATTTTACAAATTTTCTTCCCCCCCTTCCCCCCACAATCTAGCCTAGTAATCTCTTCTTGGTTTTATCTGCTTTGAATTAATTGCTCCTAAATTTCAGCTATTGGAAAACTACAGAGCATTCAGGATCTCAGGCTTTCCCCTCAGTGTTATGTTGTCTATCTCATTTTCTATCCAAAAGCATTAATTTGTTATTTATAGTAACTTTCAGCTAAATTTCTCTCATTCCAGATTCAGTTCATCTTGCACAACGTTCCACCTTTTCTGTACTGGTGATGTCTTCCCACTTTGCGTAATATGTGAATATGACTAATAAACTTCTTTAGGTCATGCCATGATTACAAATATTTAATTAGATTATTCCCAGAGTGCTCCTTGAGGTATTTATTCCAAAAAATTATTTCCAACCCAGTAGTTTCCAGTTTCTCTTTAATTTCTTCTCCGTCTTATGATATTTCTGTCAAGCTCATCTTTACCATTTTAATTAATTTTCTGTTTAGTTGTCTTTCAGATGCTGTCATAAATTCTAGGCAGATAAAATAATAGTTGTTTTCTTTAACCTGAAAAAATCTGAAAGCATTACCCAATAAAGATACAAGGCCAGTCCGCATCATCAGACCTTTAACAAATCCAAATATATCTGACGGAAATATTTCAGCGTTTTCAAGGGAAACAAATGTCTTGAAACAGAGCTGCTTATAAACATTCATATTTGAGTGCTATCAAATAAAGTGACGCATTTTGTAAGTCTGTTAAATTTTGTAATCTCTGCTGAAAGAGGTGATGAAAGTACAGTAAAATCAATCTTATCTCATTTTATATTAGAGATATTGAGTTTCTGTGTCACCTTTAATTTGCTTTCTCTTTCATATCTTTACTATATATACTAAGCATTCATTAGTTCACCTAGATAACTATCATAACATTGTTTTTAGCAAATTTAATTTACTAGATCTTATTCAATTAACTTAGATGAAGGAGAACTATTACTTTGCATGCACCAACTCAGATTTCTAGAAATGAAATAAAGGAGAAAAATCCATTGGCAAATTGAGGTACACAACTCTGTTCAGCAGAGATTTTATCCCTGGTAGAAGCTTGGAACAAAAGGATTTTATTGATGTTCTTTTATGGAATTTTTTTTTTCATACTTCAGATGTTTGTGGAAGAAAAAAATATTCAGTGACTAACAAGGAAAAGTCAGTGGCTATTTAGGTTAATTTCCTCTCCTTATTTCTTGCTTGAGGTAATAAGTAAAGCCACAAGCCTAGAATTAGAAAATGAGTTGTTCAGTCACTGACTATTACATGATTCTTACAAAGAAATTAAACTTGTTCCATTCACCTCTGTATAAAGCGTAGTCTCTATGACAAAATATCATACACATATGTACATGTAAATAGTATGCCTGGAATATAAAAGCTTTGTTCTCTTATAAATTAAAGACACAAGTTTTGATGTTTTAGCTGTATGGGTTATTTAATACAAATTCTAAGTAGTCAAAAAAAAATTTAGTTGCATCTTGGAAAATACTTTTGAAACAAAAAGAGGTTGAAATCTAAGATTTCACCTTTTTAAAAATCACTTGGAAAAGAGAGAAGAAGGAAAGAATGAAAATTCTATCTGGCATCTTCTGTGTAGAAATGAATGGCCTTAGTGCAGAGGTGTCAAACT
>VWPV01033109.1:0-86932 GCA_013389885.1 Geococcyx californianus
TGTGGGGTTTGGGTTTTTTTCAGTTCAGACCTTCATAAGTTCTAGATATAAAAATATACAGAAAAATGCCATTAGGGTAAAACAGAAATAAAAGAAACTCCTTGAGCTAAGTCCCATGCCCGGGAGAGATGTTTAAAAAGCTTTTCATTGACAGGGCTCTACAGGTCAGGACTCAGAATAGTTCTCTGTATCCACGAGCTAGAGTTCATTCCGTTATTGAATGGCCAAAACCTATAGTCAAAACTTGTGACACGACAACTGCTGCACCAAGGTAACAGCAAGCTTGTTGCCAGTGTGATGAGTCTTGGTCACAGTAAAGACTATGGTGGGTCACGTGTCCGTTAGAGCACACACTACTGAAGCACAGTGCAACATCGGCACCCTTTAGGTCCCTAAATCAATTCCACTGCTCATCAAAAACATCAAGAATCATCTCTTCAAAATCTTGGACATTCCAAGGTTTTTCAAGACATGTTCCTTCCATTTACTTTGCCGTTCCTGTATTTTTCTTGCCTGACACCCCTAATAAAGCATTGCTGATAGTTAGAAAGTGAATGTAGTGGACTTCAGACTATGGTTTTGCAGCTCATTTTAAAAGCCCAAAAATAATTTTAAAATACAGACTTTCCTGCATAATTCAACTCCTAATGATGCGCTGTAGAGTATCAGCAAAGCAGAAATTGCCACAAAGATAATGAAAGTCTTTGTAATGCTATCAGGTGAATATGGAAATATGATCAAAGAGCATAGAAATCTGTTGTTCAATATGAAAAATAAAATTCTAATTGTAGGACTACCTTTTCAGTGGCACTGCCCAAAACCTTTTCACAGTGTAAGAGATGTAAATAAGGATATAATAGAAGGACAAAAGAGCTGCACAGGTAGAATTGAGAGCAGTCTATTTTGGTTGTAGAACCTGCATTACTTCGGATGATGCATTACCAGAGAAAGCACAGCTAGACACTAGATCCCAAGCTGTGTTCACTGGGCTAACAATTAGAAAGCCATTTCTCTTTTCAACTTCGTAAGAGATATAGAAATCATAGGCACAATAACTCCATCCCTTGGGGCCATTTCTACAAAGTCACTTTTCAAAGCAGATCACAATATAAGGCCATCTGGAAGTGCAAGTTGCTGCAGAATGCTCACTTATTAAACAGCACTTCACACCAAGAAAGAATTTCACTGGGGCACCAGTCTTTATACATTGGGTCTTTATGTTTTGGAGTTTAAAATAATTTCAGGAAACAAGTGAAATGAATTTCACCTGTAAGTCCAAAGAGCTTGGAAACAAATACACTCATTTTCTCACACTCTGCGAGCTACGCAGCATCTGCAAATTTGACTTTCCTAGGTCTTGCTCTGAATATGTGGCTATTTGTGAGTGCAGACACAAACAGCCGCGCCACCAAAGAGAGGATTTTCCTGACTCGCTGAGGTTTGCCAAATCCCATGCTGCCTGTGAGGCTCACCCGATCACACCCAATCGACCTGGACTCACAATCTCGCCGGCACAGCACTGCACCTTCACTCTCTCCTCAAGCTGCTTTTAAAGTAAGAAGTGCCAGGATGTTCAGCTTGGGTACCCAACCATATTTAAAGAGATGGAGAGGTCTGTTTCTTCATTGAACAGTTCATATGGGGCAAAATATCACAACATCTCTGAAAATGGGCTTACGTGGGGTTCAGCATGCAATGCTATGAGGAATTAACAGTGCAGTTAATATCAAACAATGCTGTTTGTTTTGCTATGGTGAAGCAATAACAACGCAGTGATGCCATGGGGAACAATGGCAATTACACCGCAAGTCACATTAGCACTACCATATCATTACAGCTTGATAATATGCAATCAAAACTTTATTAGCAATCATCTATTATTCATTGCTTAGATTAACTTAAGAAGGGAATGGCTTGAATGCATACCAGAAACATGACTCTAAGCCAGTCTAAGCAGAGGGTGAGAAGCCAATTCCACAGCTGTACAGTGCTGAGTCACTGCATAACCTTCAGCAATCACCCGCCATCTCAGATGCATCATGTAAAAAATAATTAATAATAATAATAAATATTTATATTTATTTCTAAGAGATATTACTTGAATTAATCCGGGTGTGCAGATAGGCATTAGCATTAATTTTAGTGGCTACCAATTAGAAGTTAAAATTTTTGATTTTAAGATCCAAGTCTAAAGCTGCAGTCGGGCAACACATGCGAGCAAGCACCTGAGGCTGAAACATATGGACATCTATATATTTAGGCACAAACTTGTTCCCAAAGCACATGGAAACACATACTGAAGTATCTGTTACCCTAAGTGGTCTGTTTGATTCAGGTCTTTCATACAGTGAATGTGCTGAATAAAGATGTATTTGGACTCTGAAAGGAACAATGGTGGTATGCAAACTGTCTTCAATATTTGCAAAATTTTTGAAGATAATTTTAGTACCTGACTTTTAAGTTTTAGTCACAGTCTCAGTTTCTTCATTATGCTAATGAGGCATAACATGAAAAACATACTGTATTCCCAAAATGGACTCCAGTTTAGAAACTCTAAAAATAAACATGAAAGCAATCCTCTCTTCCCTCCCAGTATGTTATTTTAATTTATATTCAAGAGGCAACCAATGTCATCTGTTTATTTATTCCCCCACCTTATTTTGAGTCAAATAACTACACAACATACTCCAATCTTAACAATTACTTAATAAGCAAATTAGCAAAGTATCAGAAACAGCTGACTAAAGCAGCATACCCTGGTGTTTCCTGACTGCATGCTTCCACTGAGATGTATGATGCCTCCACCTCTCCAGTGAAACCAGACGTGGCTGCTACTAGCAAAAAAAGCTAAGACTTTGATTAACCAGCACCATTTTCCCCTGTCTATTCAACAATGAAAAAAATTGGAGGTCATTAAAATTTAGGGCTCCTAATCCTGTAACCTGCCTTGTGTAGGTCGGCATAAGTTACCTACACAAATTAACAGTGCTCTGTAAAGGGACAGAAATTCATCACCTGCATCCACTTCCAAAATAACCTGTCTTCCCTGCACAAAGACCCCATCCCCCCAGGGGTTCTAACTGGTGGTTTTCCCCATCGCTTGCATTACTCGTAGAAGTCTGACTGCAACTCTAAGGTCACTAAGAAAACAACAAGCATCACTGGACCTCTAAGTCACCCTCCCCTTCTTATCCTCTGTTCTATTAAGCAAGGTAAAAGAAAAAAACAATTATTGAGTGATGTGAGAAAAAAAAAAGAGAGACAAAAAGGAAACACGCTTTAGAGGAAGAAAAGAAAGATGTCACTTCAAGAAACAAAAGAACCAATAAATACCAAGCTCGAATAATATTTACTGATTGGCAAAAGTGGGAAATTAACAACACTAAAATATTAACCTGGTGGGGATTGATCAGGTTATAAAACAAGATTATTTTCACTTAGAGACTTAGAGAGTATCAGCTGTCTGGTATGATCTAGCCAGGAGAGATATGAAGAAAAACATTGGACTGATTCAGGAAATGACTGGATGGGATCTATCGCCACTAGGGCACGGAAAGCTCACAAAGATTAATGGTTTTGGTCCATTCACAAAAAAACAAACCCTACAACATTTTTCACACCTGTTTTACACTATATTTGTAATGCAAATGAGAGGAACGCAAAAGAGAATCAAACAAAAACGTTCAAAAATATACACATTGTGCATTCTGGGCAGGCTGCCAACGTACGTACAGTACCCTGGCTCCGTCAGCAAACACGGAGCTTCGCCGGTTCACACCAACCACTTTATACAAAGAACACAAACGTCCTCCTCACTTCAGGGACACTATTTGTTTTTCTTTTATTTAGTATAAATAACGAGCTACATCTCAACAGAGAGAGGCACTATTTCACATTTCTGCACCAACTGCTGTCACCTGTGCATTTCCAGGTCCCCTGGACATTCGGAAAAATTTCTTCACTGAAAGGGTTCTCAGGCACTGGCACAGCTGCCCAGGGAGGTGGTTGAGTCGCCATCCCTGGAGATGTTTAAAAGATGGGTACATGAGTTTCTCAGGGACAGGGTTTAGTACAGGGACAGACACAGCTGGACTCCATGATACCTATGGTCTTTTCCAACCGGATGATTCTATGATCTGCATGTGTCGCTTCTACGCCACAGTGGGCAGAGGAAGGAGGGAAGCCCAGAGCAGAACACATCTAGGGATGGATCTGCTACTACCCCAGCCCGAGTGCTAATCTTAAGCACTTGATTTCTTTCAGTTTTTCCATCCTACTTTTATAAGCAACCAAAGCATCTGGTACATCTACTACTGCTAAATAAAAGGGTCTGATTTCCCTGTGATGCCTCAATTTTATTCGAATACATTTCACACCAGTTCTCCTTTTACACCAGCTGTCAGCAAGGTCTGAATGACCTTGTTTCAAGTGTTTACCTTCTCAAAAGAAAGCAGCATTATCTGAAGCCTGTTTTATGTTTATTTTGAAAGAGCAGTGAGTTTATTTTGAAGAGTCCAACTGAATAAAAGATTTCTATGATAGATTACACTGAAGTGTGGATAGCAAAACCTGAAACACACTGCACATGTTGCGTAGGCCAGGGGCATAAAACAGGAGAGCAATGTGTGCTTACGCAATTATGAGAGTATCCAAATTGCCAATTGATCATCTTCTTTATACAAGATGTTGTACAAAAATCAAAACAGAAACAAATGTGCAATTAATTTCATATCTTCCAACTTTAAATAATTACAAATGAACCATCACAGCCCTAAAAAGGCCACTTCTGAGCCAATATAAGCATTTGAGATTACTCTCTGCTGGAATAGCACCTTTTAATGAATAATAATTTCTTTTTTACTTGAAAATAACTTTGTGCTGCACAAACCACTGCCCTTGGCCAGACCAAACTACTCAGCCGCTAGTACAACACCAAGGTATCGCAAAGATAGACTCTCACTATGAGAAACCCCACTAGGTTAAAACAACGCAGCCTCCTTCAAAACAATAACAAGGCTGGTGCACAAGCATGTCCTCATCACAGACTTTGCTCACGCCCTGTTCCCTTGCCCGGTCCTTCTCTTGGATTGTCTCTGCAAAGCTCCTTAGACACAGCAATGAAGGTTGAATCCCATTACAAGCTCTTGGGACAGTATGAACTTTCTAAGTACCTAAGCCACAAGGTATTAGATAAGTCATTTGTTTCTAGACCTGAAGCTTATGGACTATTCGCAGAATTTCATATAAGACTTATTTGAAGAGTCTGTCATTCATAAAACTATTCATATATTGCAGCAGAATATTTCAAGAATACTTGACCTGTTACACAAAACCTGGCAAAACTGACACAGCAAACATTAGAACAATAACAGTAAAACACTTTCACTTTTGAAGGGTACATAATGGATCTAACAAAAATTTGTGGTGCAAGATTTATACAGATACACAGAAAATTAGACCACAAAAAGCCTACTTCACAAACCAAAACTAACACATGAGATGATAACCAGTGTGACTACCATAGCACAGGGTTACTCTCGCCCTGGTTTTTGGCTGATGTACACTTGAGCGTGCAATTTGTCCATAAGCAGGGAAACAGGCATATGGATATCTTAATTCATGGATGTTAAGTAAATGAGAGTCCAATTAGAAATTTATTTGGATTACTAGATACTCCCAGCTGTCATAAGATACAATATAGCCTGCACTGGTATTATAGTTCATCTAATCATGACCGCTTCAAAACCAGGATTATTTACTAACTTCAATACAGTACTCAAGAGCAATAAGGATTCTCAACAGACCTATTCCAACACAATAAGTATCTCAGGTTTAAGTAATTTTGATGTACAATTTCTAAGGAAAAGAATAGCATCTTGCAAAGTAGCACCAGGAAGGTACCTTACACTCTTTATCATTGTTTGTCTTTACTGTTGAAACTCATTCCAAACTCTTTATTATTGAACTGCAGGAACTGCATTTAAGGAAGAGGAGTAAGAGCCGATAACAATCCGGATAATTTTGCTTCCTTAGCACAAATCAGCTACCAACTCAACTGAGCTGAAGTCTGGAAAGGAAAAACAGACAAATCTATCCTCACAACATGGGCAAGGGAAGGTTATAGGGAAAGCAGAGAACTTACCTCCACAGAGAGCTCTCCAGCACTTTCCCCATATCAGTATGATAATACTTGGTAAGGATCAGGATCACCTAAAAAAAGAAAATTAAAATAAATATATTTATATATGTAAATTGATATAAGAAACAGAAGTAGATCACAGGCAGCATTATTCTGGTGAATGCAATAGTAAGGCTCCTGAAAATCTGAACCGTATCTCACTTCATTTTTACCTCTTACCAATTTGGGTTTTAGATTTTTTCCCCCCCTTTCTTTCTGAGAAGAACAAATTCAATACTCAAAGTTTTCTGCAAATCTGGTGACTTTGCAAATAATTGCCCATTTCACATGAGCAGTGGAGGTGGAATAGTCACATAAATCCCCCTCCCACATGACAGCCCCCAAGTAATTTGTATGACTTTCTCAGCAGCAACAACCAATCTGTTTGCTAGTTTAAATTTAGGAAGAAACTCTTGGACATCTACAGGTATAGGGGGGGTTTTAATCCAAAGCATTAAACAATAGCGATTAACTTTGATTATCCAAACTCAGGCAGAAAACTAGCTCCGCTCTTCCCTACAAGATCAGAAATACAACTTCCACATCTATCAGTTTTCATTCCTAGAAGTATCACCTTTTTTATCTCTCAAGAAGCAGGCCTATGCTCTCTAAGTTACTCCTCTATGTCACCAGCAGCCAACAAAATACACAAACAAATTTCATCCACAAAATATCTTCAACCTACAAAGAGCCAGCAAGAAACACTTTCCATTGGCTCTCAACATCTGACAAATTCACTGGTCAAACAACTGGTCCATGAGTGGTGTATCAAGCTATGGTTTATATTTAGATCATTTAAAACAGATTTCCTTCACTTGCTGCCAGTCCGTATTAGTGGTTCATATACCCATGTTCCCATAGCAACCCCATAGAGGTAGAACCTCTGGTTCCTTGCACAGCTGTTGGCTTTCTTTAAAGTGGGGTCAACATCAGTCCCCAACAGATTAGAGCACGCTATTATTTAGCTGGCACTTCCTCTGCTCCTGACACCAGAAGAAATCTCCAGCAAACGCCAACCGTAGGCATTCACTTTGATTATTCAGATAATTAATACACTGATGATATATTTATGTTGTACACTCTGTACACTGGAGTTTGTGAGAGAACAGAATTCCAGACCATATGTGTTATATACATGGCATTTTGGAAATAACAGTATTTTGCAGGACTGAGCTATTATACAATACCAGTCTCGCTCAGGGTTATCTAAACCTAATAAATTCACAACACATATTCCTGGATGTATATTGATATAAGTAAAAGCAAAGCCAACCCATAAATCACAAACAATATCTTTCACTCCTATTCTCAAAAGAGTCAAAATCTACCAGATCACTTTGTTGGAATTTGATGATTTATAAAAACAAAGGTTTGTTTTAAAATAAACAGATAAAGAAAAAAAAATAAAATATTTTATTTTTAAATAGCCGTTTCCCAAAGGGGTGAATACCTACTGATGAGATTCTTGGCAATAGCCCAAGCACACTCCATCAGGTCAGCTATTTATTCTATTGTCAGTGCTACAGCCTTCTGCTGACGCTTGCAATTAAGGAGAAGAAGAAAGAAACCTCACTACTGGGAGCATCTATTGGCTCCAATCATTAAGGAAAAAGTTTCAGACTATGCTTTTCTGAACAACTGAAATTCCTCTTTGGCTGCAAAAATCGACGGGGAAAGTTTTTTTAAAGTTACAAGAAAGTATATTTGGTGCAGGAAGATTAAAAAAAATATACATTGAAAGATGTAAGAAACTACACTGTTTCCTTCCATTCACGCAGAACCAGACTGAATCTTGAACGTAGTAAGCCAACATTTTTCATCCCTGTAGATCCCACAACCATAACTTTAAAATTCAGGTGATTTTCAGTAACGTACACTGGAGCCACCCTGACATAGGGTAAGCCCAACGATTCATTCCTGAATGAAACGGATTATTATCCTGCTTGCTACCCATAGTTTGTCTCGGGGATGTGCACACCAAACCAGAAACTCGTTCCACACACTGAAAATTAATGACTTTCAGCAGATTCCTGTCACGACCTAAGAAATAAAAGACTGGCAGGGGGGCTGACCACTATTTCAACTATGCCAGTGGATTTTCTATCAATATTCGAAAAATCTAGGTCAGCTATTTAACAGATTTTACAGCATTGTCCTCTGGATTGTGGGCATCTTTTCAGGCTCAATAGCGACCGCGCTAACCAGAATGGTGGGGTTTTTCTCAATTAAAAAACAGATCCAAAGAATAGGAAGAATCATTTCCCTTTAAAAACAAAGATCATCAGGATCTTCAAATTACATACATTATTTTGCAAGAGCAGAACCCTTGTTTCACTGATTTCATTTCAATGGGACTCCATAATTTCAAGCATTTTACAGGTTGGATGGAAGCCAACAGTTCATACACGTGGCTGTCCTAGTGAAAGCACTTGGGTGGCCTGTAGATGGGGAGAGGCTTGAAGCACAACAGCAACACAGCAATGATTCGGGTTTGACTCTAACCAGCTCATACTACCATCAGTCACGTACAGTCAAAAGAAATTTGAGGGGTTTGTGTTATTATTTTATAGCTAAACTAAATGTAAGCAATGGAGGAGAATCAGATTTACCGGATTCTTCATTTAAAGATGGGTTTATGTGGTTACCTAGAGATCTCCCGGTCCATCCAGTCTCCTGTACTATGAGGAGACTTGTGGAACTATTTTTAAACAATTTCATCTTAAATTCACCCACAGTTCTTTGAGTTAGTCCCCAGAGTACGTCAATGGAGGCGGCAACAGTAAGTCACTGTTGTCTGCTGGGGATCTACAAATACTTGATGATGTTTCTGGACAAATACACTTCAGAAAGTGTATCCCTTCTGCTTTCATTGCCCTGAAACAAAAGTCCCTAGGCACTCCAACGCAGAATTTTTGTTGTTTGTGGGTTTTAAGTAAATAAAAGTAAAAATACATACATATTTTGGTCCAAAATAAAGACATGCACGTCTGCTACCAATCCTTTGCTCAGTATCTGAGCATCACAGACTTCTCTTCGGAGCAGTCCTTATTGCACCTTACAGCACTGCCATCACCTTCCTGCTGCTTGCTCTGCTCCTCTGCAGCACGGTTCACCTCCCTCCAGCAACATTAAAACAGATGTAGCATTGTACCTCCAGTCCCTTGGCAAGTTCCCTGCATAGAATTCATGAGACAATATTTTCACCCTTTTCCTTCCAATAAATTGTTTTATTTTGATACTGCATGGCAGGCATACGCCAACCATGTCACACAGTACAGATTTAAAATTTTAAAGGGATTAAAAAAAAGGAAAAAGAAAGCTTTTTTTTTTTTTTTTGATGAGGTTGGACATTGCACAGAGAGAAGTTTGAGTCTCCCAGGCCGTTTCCTTGCTTTCATAACTTAGTTCCTGCCTGGGTGGACTCTCACTGCTGCAGTAGTTACAGCTCTAAACCGTTCTCCAATCAAAAGAGTTGTAGTCATTTCGGACCTAAAAACCCTTTCTGGATACAGAAATGTCTTCAGTTTTTAGTGAATGGTGTAGAGGGAAATGGAAAAATTCCAGGACAAATGGAAAATTCCACAGACATTATCCATGAATAATTAAAATTACTGTGTTGTTCCTCTCTTCTTTACTCTTGCTCTTTTCTGAAATTGCAAGTCAGGACCAAAAGGAGCGAATCTTCACTTTAAGAGACACAGTGAGCTTAATCATTTCCTAATAACATTTTGGCTTCTAAAAAGCCCATTTTAATCCTCTCTTTTCATCACCACATCACCTAAGAGGGGTCAGAAAGGAAAAAGGAATGAATTCTAGATCAATCGCTTACCTGGTGTTTCTATTTTATCTTTGGGACTTATTCCTTTTCTGTGAAGGATTCGTTAAGAACCTTCTCTTTTTGACAAACATTGACTTATGGAAAAAATTCTCTTTTCCTCCATCCTTCCTCCAGGATTTTTTCTTTCATGAATGATTCCAACAGAAATCTCTCTTTTTTTCCTATCTACGTGGAGATTCTTACAGATTGAGCTTTATTTGACCCCTGTCATTTGTGATTTGAAGTAATTATTTTTTTGGCATCTTTTCAGAGGTTTAATAGGAAAAGACTCATACTTTCAAACATATAATTACAAGTATGATTGCAAGTTTTTGTGTTTTCCCAGGTTTATTAGGAGGTGAGAGCACAGTGTAAATACTTCTGGGCAGCCAGAGGTACCAGGAAAATGTAATACTCAGACTCAAGTTCCTGTAAACTTTTTAACATCTACTTAATTTAGTTCATGTGAATGAATCCACTGAAAACAAGAGAAGTTTTTATGAGAATCACTTGAACAGGCACTTAATACTCTGCGTGACTGGGACGTAGGCTGCGGTTTTGTTCAAAGAATTCAGCCTAACTCACCTTTTCACCTATTAAACTATAACTATTTCACTGTAAACTATTTCAGGGAGATCAAGGTGTTCTAGGCATAGCCTATTAAGTCATCACCACCGCCCCCTGTAATTCCCAAACTTTCTTGAATATTAATAATCAAAATCTTCCTAAGAAACCCTAGGCAACCACCTACAGCTCCAATTCCACAAGCCATTCTCACTTTTGTAGCTCTTCAATCACGATGCTAAGGTTAACAACCTTGGCTTTTACATTTATTATTTAAAACAAAGACTCTTAAGAGAAAAGTAAAAACCAAGAGATTATTAATATGAAAGTATATTACCACAAGTCTATTATATGGACCAAGTTACATAATACTATTAACAACTTTATAATAATTTGATTACCCTAGAAGAACTGTAAACAGAAAACGAGCACTTAGTTTTACTCTATTGCGGTGTGGTGACGAAAGGTGAAAAACCAGACATTTAGACCATTACTACAGCTGTTAAGAATTCACTGTGTAAGCTTCTACCCTTCACTGGTAATAAAGTTCATAAAAGCAATCCATGACTTAACGTGAAAGACTTAAATAATTAGATTTATATTTCTTCCAACTAAATTGTATCGGCAGAAGAGAGAACACACCGTGTAGGAAGTCACTGACCGCACCACTGCCCCTGTCCTAAGCATTAGTAATAATTCCGTACAGTGAATTTATTCATAGCTCAAAGCAAGACAATAATGGCTCGATTTCTGTTCTCTACCAAGTATTTCTATCTAAAAGAACTGAACAGGTGCATAGTCTTGAAAGAGATGGCTGTGATCGCTTCCAGATTCAAAACCATGTTAAATATAGTACTTTAGCCATTGATCCTGCAAACATTTATACAGAAGAGTAACTTTAAGATAACCAATATATTTCATCCACCATCTAGCACAGAACAGGATTACCTGCTGTTAGCACTGCACAAACACAGAACAAAAAAAAGCAACTTTCTGCCTTCAGCAGCCTACAGTCCAAGTTCAGAAAAAAGGGAATTCTTCACATCATTAACCAATGTCAGATTTTCTGTGTAGGCATCTAAAAAAATTATGTTTATTTGATGGTACTGTATGTACACTGTACACATGCTTTTGTTGTTCATCCCTATCTCATAACTGTAAATCCACTGACTGATTTCAATGATATTTAACACGCAGGCAGACAGTCATCCGGCTGAAACAGCCATACCAGTTCATCCCACAAGTCCATCTAGGGCAGTAATTCGTCTCCAACAGTGGCAAACAAAAAATACAAAATTATAAGAATAAGGGAAGCATATCAGTAAAGATTCTTCCCAAATAGTTTTTCTAGCCTTCAGCAATTTATAACTCAGGCAGCTGAGCTGTTACTCCAGATTTCAGCAGTTGGCTGCCTGGATAAGCCCAGTCTTCTGGATGTTACTGCCTGACCCACCAGCTCAATCACCGAGACCATTGTGTTTGTAACTTGTAACGTTGAGTCTTCATAAATCAAAGCATATGTAGAACTGATCAACCAATCATTTCTGCTATTCTAACATACTCATGTTGCTGCTCATTTCTATAACCATTAGAGGCAGCTCTGAGATTTCTGAGCACGCTGCAGACGCAGAGCTCACTCAAATAGAAACTCAGTTTGATCGCCACAGAATTATAGAGCCCAGAAACGTAGATTAAACTTGCAGCTTGGGAAACAGTGTCTAAAATCTAAACTGCTTCTTCAGTTAAACTTTCTGTTCATTTGCAAAGAGCATGAAACAATGTCACCTCTGACATGAAAATCTCCAGTTGGCTACCATTGCCTTTACATAAAAAAAACAGAGTTTTGTAGGTTTAAGAATATTTAACATAGCATTTGATAAGCTACTAAAACCACATCCGCAAACACGCCAAGAGAATAAATTTCTACAGTATGAAGTAAGAACAGTGTTTTTGTAGTCTGGCTTAATTCCCAATTGTAAATTTTTTTGAAATATAGACTAGTTTTACTTATCTCCTCTAATAATGTATTCTAAATTGAATTAATGCTTCCTGCAGAAGTAAACCTATTGTCTGAATATTCTTCTCCATTCACATGAAAATTCAAGAGGAAGCAGAGCTGACAGCCGAAGAAGACATATGAAAAACATCTTTACTGTCTTCCAGACATTTCAGGAATTCAGTATTACAGTATTATGGATAGGTAATTCGCCTCGGTCATCAATGCTATTCACTACTAGAAAAGAAAGATCGAATTTTAAAGGGCTGATTTTGAAATATTCCTGGTCTGTCATGCAGTATTACTGCCCAATAGTAAAATGCCAAAACTGAAAGCGAGCTTCCAATCTACATCACTAAATACTTTTTCAAAGCCAGAGCTTTTTTTTTTTTTTTTTTAACATTGAAATAAAGAACGTAATTATTTTTATATGGTAAAAAAGACATTATCATGCAAGACATATGGAAACATCTGTGGAGGATACCAGAAGCTGGGAAAACTCTTTGTTTGACGCAGGGCTGTTGGCAGATGTGTTCATACTGGTCACTCTCCCTCACAGCTGCTCTGTCTTCACCAGAACCACAGGATCAAATATCACAGTAATAGATAATATCATATTTATCAGAGGTTGCATCAGCCTACACTGAACTTAAAATCACATTTAATTATCTCTGAAAATGGCTTACAGTGTTCAAATAAGACCTAATTGCCTGTAATAAAGAGGCTTTATAGAACTGTATATTGGAGGCAAGGACTTTGATGCTGCAGCAAGATTAGCCAAAGAGTTGCAATGTTCAATAATCTTATCATGGCTAAGGACTGGACTTTATATTTCCTGGATATTGTAGGCAACTGAATTTGTTCTTCATAAATGAGAAAGATAAACATGGCCATGTGATCTCAGAAGAAGACAAGAGCATCCTCCTACCTGAAAGGCATACTGCCAGGACAAACATGATAAAGGTCAAGGCAGTTGTAATACAGTGAAAGAGTGCTGCTGATTAATATTTGAGTCATAAGACCAGAGACACAGCAGAGGCAGATGCAAAATTTGTTTCACACCTTTCGTGACACAAAGCATGCGTATTGCATTGAATGGCACAAACAGGCACAGGGAAACTTCAGCACCCTTTATTCCAAAGACAAAATCAGGCCTGGACAAGAACACAAAAACCCAGTAAGAGGGGAAAAAAACCCAAACAAACAAAAAACAAAACAAACAAAAACCAACCAACCAACCAACCCAACCCAAACCAAAAAATAACCCCCCAAAAACCCAAGGGCTTGCCTCGCAAAACAGGAATAACACAAAATAGACCTGGACATGTTACTTCAAGGGCTGTCCAAAAAAGTCCTTCTGTCCACCAGCCCAACCACCCTCCCCGCAGGGTGGGTCTGGGTGCCTCTCCAAGCAAGGGCTGTTTGCTCAGCAGCTTTGTACAGGGGCAGATCAGACCCCGTTCCACTTCCTTGCTGTCCTTTTACTGGGGCTAAGTTGGTCTCTCTACATCTGCCTTTCATTTTAACTGTTTTGTTCCTACTTATCTTGTTAAAATAATTAATTGTGGCAGAAGTACCAACGCACTGCCCCCAGGATGGCCTGAAAGGGGGCCATCCTCACTCAAACGCCAAGCCCATCAGCTCCCTGTGGCCACATTCAGAATAAATCTGGAACACCTCAGATGACATTAAGAGAACTCAGCTTCTCTAAAATACTGGGAATGACCCCCTTCAAGAGGAAGGATGAAAGCACATTTATCTTCAGCATTACCCCTGAAGCCGCAGAACTGCATATCCGTGCCAATGGAAAGGGCAGAAGGGAGCTGAGGGAACATCCAACTGGGTTAGGAGACTATTACAAAGGGCTTGGGAGCAGTTGGGAAAGTTGGTCAGAGGCCAAATATGTCAGAGAAAACATTGGAAGGGGCTGGGGGAGTGCTGGAGAGTTCTCCACATTCAGTCCAAAGCCAAAGCAGGAGGTTTCCAATCTGTGAGCACTGACTTTTTGCCAGCTTTTTGTATTTCCTCACCTAGCCTCTAGGTGTTCATTGCTTTAAAAACCACAGGGCCATGAAAGCTATGTGGAATTATACAGCATTGTCTGTGGAAAGAAACAGATATTTCACCAGGCAATGCCACCTCATTTTGGATTCCTAGCCAATGTCAGCCTGTCACACAGACGCTACTTCAGTTTAACCAGTATGAAGAATATTAACACAATCGGTCATCTTAGAGCCAGGCTTCAAATCAGGCTTGCATTCCAATCTTAAATGTCTAATACATTTTAAATTACCTTCAGATCAAGTAGATACAAGCAGGAAAAGATCATAGGCCCTGATAAATGAGGTCTATATTTCTTTTACTCCAGCAAAGACTTTAGGCATTCAACAGATTCTTTGGAGACAGTTTTTGTATGTCAGCATTTAGCAGGCTGTAGCAAAAGCTGCAAAGCAGTTTCAGTAACAAACTTTTAACGTGAAATTTTCCCCCTTAGAGACTGATGCTTTTCATGCTTGGTCTCTCCCTTGTGATCCCAAACTGTTTTAGAAATACGTTAAGAACTTCAACTTTCACATTACAAGAACTACTCTTATCTGTCTTGATACATATAAAGATAGTGCAACGTTAAGGAGCACACGATTTGTAGGGAAAATATTTTTAATTCAGGCCTAGAACACTTCTGAACAGTTATCTCTGACACTCACACCTCCTCATGGCTCTTTTCTGTAGAAACACAGTAATTGCAGGGTTCTCTCATCCTCTTAACACAAGGCAGTGGTACTATTCTACAGTTGGGAAAGGGAAGCAGGGATATATCACTCCAATTTATCCACTTAATTTGGGGATGTACCAGCCCCTAGAGAAAAATACCTCTGGAGAACACATTTGCCTATCTAGATCTGAACGGTCCTTTCAAAGTACTTATTTTAGGTGTAGGTAGCAGGTGTAGGTGTTGGGCCATAGGCTGGACTTGTTGATCTCAAAGGTCTCTTCCAACCTTACAATACTGCGATACTGTGATTTTTTTTTCCTATTGATTTATCACACTGAGAACCTGCACATCCACTTTGACCTTCTCAAAAAGACTGGACAAATACGTGCCTAAATGAGTTACAGAAGAAGTCTAGACAGAGCAGAAAATAATATATAAAAAGAGGACAAGCCAAGAAGCAGGTTCAACAGACAACATAAATTCCGTGGGCCTCTAACCTGGAGGATCTTCTTTTCCAATACACACAGACCCAAGTTTGCATTCGTTCGAGACCACGTACCCATGGCTTACAGCAATGCACCACTGCTTTGCACAGCGACCAAGTCTGAAGTACAGTTATATCCTTCTATACCACAAAGTCCTATCTGACATGTAATACAAACTGTGCCAAAAAGAGAACATTTTTCAATATGGGAAAATTTCATTTTTCCCCTTATCTGCCTTTCTGCCAAGGAATAAAAGGAAAGCCGAGGAAAGAGTTAGAATAAACTCATGCAACTAGATATCATTTCAGAATGTGCAGCAGACTAGTTTTTGCAACTACTAAAAAAACCACACTTCATTTCTTCAAAATGGCACGTATGATTATGATGGGTTTCACACCAAGGCACTTTATTACAGAACTTAGTATTATTAAACAGTTAAAACTTCTCTACAGTGTACAAGTGTACATAACATTTACCATTGCCCTTCATTATACTGAGCATCTCTCTGGAACTGCTATTTATTTTCCAGGGTTTGTTTCTAATGAGTTTGTTCTATATTTGTATTCTAAATGCCTTTGTTTATATTCTATTTATGAAACTTCCTGCACAGCCTTCTCTGTTTACAAGTCAATAGTATTTTTCTTCTGGAAATTGCCTTATCCCAAAACAAAGAAAAAAATATGACCGTTTTAATTCTTGCAAATTGTTTTTCTTAAGTTTAGAGTTTAACTGATGCCATGACAGAAAGGCAATAATAGCCGGAATGCAGAGGATATGGCCCAAACCCAATGACAATTTTTCAGCTCGATGTTGTTAGCAAATGGATGTTTTTCTTGCTCCCTCCTCACCCTTCCATAGCCACGTATTTATGTTGAGGCTGATCCAAAGTCTATTTAAACCAAAGGGGATCTGGATTAAGCCCATCCTAAACACATTAAAAGTAAATCAGATCTTGAAATTTCTTTCATGAACGGAAGGACCTAATTTTGATAAAACCAGTCTCCTACATTCTGTGGACAGAAGAAACAACCACACTGTATTTTCCACAAAACAAACGTAGCTGTACCAATTTATGACTTTAATGTCAAGCTTTAAGGGACATGAGACTACTTACAGAGAACAGCCATGGTTGTATTTAACGATGCAAGGGTTTTTTATCCTATAGTGGGAACTTATAATTCTGAAGATCTCTCTAAATACACATTTCTTAAAGTAAGTTCACTCATGATGCAGAAGGTAACGCAAGCAGAGGCAGACCACTGGAAATTACCTCAGACCTATTATGTCAATCCATTATCTCGTACATAGATTCCATTTTAAGAAAATACTGTATTTTCGAAGAATTTTATAAGATTAAAGGCCACAAGAAAAATGTGTCACTCATTCATCTATAACAACATTCAGGAAAAAATAAAATAAAATCTTTTGTATTTTTCAACAAGTAGAAAAGACGCTTCCAACCCAGCCCAAGAAATAACTTGTAGAAGTTTATTTTGTAGACACAAAAAAATGAATAAAACATCCATTCAGGATTACTCAGCCACCTACTGAAAACAGAAGCACATCAAAAGCTGATCAAGGCTCAGAAAAAGAAAAAATATTTTATTTTCTGTTCCAGTTCTTCAATGAACTCTCCTTCTCCCAATGGGAGAGTAGTGACATTTATTCAGGAAAAGCAGTGTCAAAAATAAGGAAACAAAAGTTTATTTCAGCTAAAATTGGACTTTCAACAGTCAATCACGTGAATGGTTTCCCAACAAAAACTCTCATGTATAATATAGGAAAAATGCAGATCAAAATGACTGAGGCTTTCTTTCAGAGATTAAAGTGAGCAAGCAGAACTCAATACAGCATTAGTTAATTAATACAGCATTGTTACTACTGCTATATGAAGAAAAATTATAAATGTCTAAGTTCAGTGCTAGGAAATGTTAACTCAGCTCAGAGATTTCCTACCAATACTCACAAACCACCCTGCTCAGAGAGCAACCCACAGAAGCTGATGCAATTTCAAGGGCATTGATTCCCTATCAGCAGGGAAAGAAATCAAGCTCCCTCCACATTCCCTGGTTCAGAGAAGGTGAAAGCATCCTTTAATCTCTTTGACAACAATTTAGCTGAAGTGATATCTTTTTGTAGCTTCCATCTCCCTTCCCCAAGTCACGACACAAGCAGCCTGAAGTGCCTTTCTCAGGGAGGAGACCTAACGCATCAACAGCGCTAATTAACTACGGCACAACAGGAGGATCCAAATATTTTTGAAGAAAAGAAAGAGGTCCAGAGCATGTAAGTAAAGGACAGAGGACTACATTGGAAAAAAACAGGCACCAGATACCTGGAAATAATGCGAATTCTCCCTGAATGTAATAAAAAGGCAGTAAGTGTGCTACCACAGGGATGCACCAACCAGGAAGGGGAAGAAACAGATGCTCAAACACGTCAGTTCAGTTCTTTGGTTCCTATCCAACTCAAACAGTGTCCATTTTCTCAGCAGGTTAAGCTATTTAGAGAACTGTCAGTCCCTAAGAAATATCTAGTCCTCAGTGCCTTAAGCGAAATCGCTTAGGGAAACGTGCAGGGTTTTGATCAGAGTTCAGGCAAGCCTTTGTTTTTGTGTCTGGTACTTATAGTTGTCCTTCCTTGTTTTTTTATTTTCTCCAAGCAAAGAATACTGAAGGTCTGTGGCCGTGCATAACCAGCTAATATGAACAAGGACAGAGATCTGCAAAGCCAACACCTAACTCACCATACCCAGGAGCAGTGTTATGACTAATGATAAACTTAGTCTGATGACTGTAAATTGGATTTGTGTCTAAAATCAAGACTAGCTGCCAAGTTGTTCTTTTCTTAAAAAAAAAAAAAAGAAAAGAAAAGAAAAGAAAAGAAAAAGAAAAAGCAACTTACATACTCCTCACTCCACAAATCAATGCATTATAGATACGCTCCTCCGGCTCTGTCTTTAATTATTAATTACCGTTCGGCTTTGCAGTGATTGCCATGGTTATTTCACACTGACAGACCAGAGACAAGGGTCCACCCCACTGCATCAAGAAGAGGGGTAGGGGGATGGACTGCAGTGAAAAGGGAGGGGAAATTATTAAGCCTTCAAGACAGTTTGTTTATTTTACAGTTTATTTTACAGAGGATGCTGTTTAAAATTTTATTTTTGACACCAAAAGAAAAGGACAGAAATAAAAAATTAAATAACTGCCTGCAGCTAAATGTTTCCTATCGAGAATGCTTAAACCCAAGCTGCAAATCCACAGAAATAGACACTTCTTAAAGGAATTGCAGCTACAACCTTAATTCCAGAAATGTTCAATATAAAGCATAATGGTCCTCATAGCAGGTAATGCCAGATAATGATCACAAAATGTTTTCTGCCTAAATTCATAATAAATCTAAGTGGGTAAAGGCTACAAGTTAAATGTTTCCTAGGGTGGCAGACAAGGCAATTCTTCCCTGAATGAAAAAGATATTGAAGAAAAAAAAAAAAAATTAAAAAAAAAAAAAAAGAGAGACAAGGATACATCTTTTTACAAAAATTAAAACATTTTGCTTCCCAGTGGTGATTCCTTTTTACTCTAAAGTGAATGACTTCTGCATTAGGCATCTCAGACAGCTTATAAGGCTGTCTACCTTTCAGAGTCACCAAAATGTAGGTTCTGGTTCCCAGGAGGTACCCGTCGTCTAACTTACCCTAACACCACTTGTATTCTGTATAATATCCTATGATTGCTCTGAAGGTTTATGCATCAGCAGCAGGCAGGATATTCTGATTGATTTCTAAATTGGTAATTTGGTAACTTGGTCTTATTGGGAAGAGGGGACAGGGACAGAATTCCCATAGGAAGACTGTTCGGCTGCAACACAGAGGCAAGAAGAAGGTGGTTTCTCAACTGAACAATGAGGCAGTAACAATTCTAGGCAGTGGAAACTACCCTCATAAAACACACAACATAATCATATTTCCTAAAAGGGCTCTCTTCATAAAGAGGTGGTACACCAAAATCCAGTTCTTCACATCCATTATCTGAGGCACCGTCTCATTCCAGGCTGTGGCCCTGCTCAGCTGCCTTAAGGAACCTGTTGGGGGTTTCACTTGGGCGGGTGGGACTACAACTAGAGCCAAGCACAAGTCCGGAAAGAAAAGGCATCTCTCCTGACCTCCTGCAGATTGATGCTGTGAGACATCAGATAATTACCATCTTCCTTGAGATTTGCAGCCATTATTAGCGCTCAAGTGATAACACTCAAGTGTCCCTCAAATGAAAGGAATAAATTGAAGGCATCTCAGATGCCAAGTCCCAAATCCTTCCTGTGCAGTTTCCTCTCCTCCTTCCCTCCCACACCCACACACATTTAACTCAAACATGCTTAAAGCACATGGTTCAAAATACAGCTCCTACACCTTCGTGTAGTAAAGAGCCCCAGTATTTATTTACGCAGACAGCAAGGTAGTGATGACTTTTTTCTACACTAAATTTTTCTATCTTCGATCTTTAGCTATGGGAGCTTGTCATCACAGTATCATAAGGTTGGAAAAGACCTCTGAGATCGAGTCCAACCTATGACCCAACGCCTACACCTACTCCTACTTGTCAACTACACCATGGCACTAAGTGCCTCATCCAGTCTTTCCTGAAACACTTCCAGGGACGGTGACTCCACCACCTCCCCGGGCAGCGCATTCCAATGAACAATTACCCTCTCAGTGAAGAACTTCTCCCTAATGTCAANTCCTTATAAAGGAGATTAAAAGGCCCCTGCTGACAAATATATTCTCCATATATAAGTACTTACAGATAGCAATCACATTATCTCTTGACCTTCTCTCTTTGATAAGATTAATGACCAGCTTCCCAACAACCGACCTCATAAGCTCATTTTTCAGCATCAGGTCCATTTTTTGTGGGTCTTCTTCCCACTCCCCATTCCCCATATTCAGCATATGTCCTACAGAACTGAGGACACTTGTGAGGTGAGGACACAGATCTGAACAACAGCAGCTACCAGGAGGTAAAGGCAAGTTAATTTTCTGACTCACAGGCTTCCACGATTAGTGATTCTGGGACAAGCTAGCACAGTGCTGCTGTTGGAGAGCTAAGTTAAACATTTTGTTGTTCTTTCCCTGAAAGGGAAAGATCACTTGGCAAACACACCTAAATAAAATCAGGGCATGCGGAGGGGGAATTAAATGAATGCAGATACATATAAAAATAATCAGCATTTTTTCATCCACACCACTGAGTTCTCCCCAAGAATCCAAGAACTTTCGAAGCCCAGACATTATTCATCTTTCAGACTCCAAAGAGCTGTTTCTAATCTGTCTCCTCTTGTTTAGCCTTAGGCTTTGTAGACCTACACCTCCACCTCCAGCAATAATTATTGTAACTAGTCTCTGCTTCCCTGGGCTAATTGCCAGTAGAATCCAACTGATTTTCTGCAGAAGAAAGAGGAAGTTTGTCAAGAAAAAGTCTGCAGCCAGAGACAGGGAGAAATTAAAAGGAAAAAAAAAAAAGATATGAAAGAGAGAACACTCTTCCGAGTTCACTTCACAAATACTGACAAGAATTTCAGCATGAAGAATGAAAATCATAGGCTCTGTTCACCATACCAATTCAGCTTAAGCCCATGTTCAGCAAGTTACACACAGACATCCCTCCCAATAACCTCACCTTGGTGCCTGGGTTGCTACTTTCCAAAGCAGCCTTCCACCCAGAGAGTCTTATTATCCATTTTTTTTTTTAAATCCTGATGTATAACTCTTCAACTGGCTGTACTAAAGTGAATTTTTCTGGAACTTGGTCATCTAATCAGCCATTTCAGATTACCCTTGCAACAAAAATTTTAGCAATTTTTGTGCCATCTACAAACCTAACAGCAAAATTCTGTATTGTGCATCTATATCGGTGATTGAAAACATGGAAACACTGACTCCCACTGGTTCAGAACTAAAGCCTAGGAACTTAGGTAATGAGTTTCCACAAAACTGTGAATTAAGTCCCCACATGCTTCATCAAGAGAGATTTCTCTTTTTCTGGCACTTGCCCCAAACGGACTATTGTAGCTGGTGGAAAACACGCTCTGTCTTCCGTAGCTGACAGACCTGCCATGGATTGTAAACACTCAAGATCCTTTTTTCAACGTTAAGGCATCATTTGAATTCACAGCTTTTAAGGAAACACCATGTGTTCCAACTGTCATATTTACTCAACACTAAAAAGCCTACACCAGGAAAAGTACATTTTATTCTCATACTGCAATGGGTTACATTCCTAATTGCAGAACTGGTAACAGTTAAAAAAGGAAGCTGTTCACTGCATTACATCATGCCTAGCACTGAAGTGGCTCCAGTGTTTCGGTTAGCTCAAGGGCTTGCAATGTGCTTGCTCCAATCAGAAGGCATACTCTCATCTCTCCGTAACTCGCTTCTTCGTTACCTCTCTAGGAAACCAAAGCTTTAGACTTTGTACTCAATACCAGCGTTATAACCAAGTACTCTCTGCCCTCCTCTCTTCTTTCCAACTGGGTTTGTCTCCTATCCCTTTTTTCTCAGAATTGGAATACAAAGGGCAAAGACAAATCTTTATGTAAATCATCCTTCTAGGTTGAACCTAGCTTCTCGTGGCAGGTTTGGCATAGAAACTGTCTCCTTTACATCCAGGTAGTTGTGGGGACCCTACTATTGATACTTATCATTAACTCCTTGTCGACAAGTACATACAAAACACAGGCTGCTCTGTCCATTCTGGGGATCCTACTGCAACAAAGACTGACAGGCTGGAGTGAGTCCAGTAGATGATGATGGATAGAGAGATGAAGCATGGGATAAGGAAAAGAAAAAGGAGCTCTACTTGTCTAGTGAAGAAGAAAAGACTGAGGTAGCACCTTTTCCTACTTAAAGAGAAGAAAGAGATGGATTCTTCCCAGACTCTGAGAACAAGAGAAGAAAAACCGCAAGCTGAAGGGTAAATTCCAGTGGAACACAACAGGAAAAATATTTTCACCATTAGAGTACATAAGTACTAGGACAGGTCACCCAAGGAAACTAAAGAACCTCTATCCTTGGAGATCTCAAAATGTTCCTGGACCAGGCGCTCAACAGCTTCATGTCGCTTTTGATATAAGCCCTACTTTGAGCAGGAAGCCAGACCAGATGACCTCCAGATGTCCCTTCCAATCTCAATTACTCTGCAATTCTATGTCACACAAAACGCTTTTAAATTAATCTCACATGTCTCAATAGCTCATGTGAATACCGTATTTTAAGCCAAAAGATTTCTTAATCAAATTTCCAAGTCCAAAACTTAAAGGAAACCAAGTATATATTATTACCATAACCACTTTCATCACTTTATAAAGAAAACAAGGTTTTTATTTTCCTTTTAATAATGGCTTCATAAAAACATATTTGAACAATTTATAATGTATCAACTCCATCACTGCTACTGTGGTTAGGTCTTCTCACTATTATAAGCAGATATTAAAAAGTTTTGGTTTTCTTGAGATAAAGAAAGTTTAGAGTAACAGATTGTCAAGTGTGAGCAAAAACGCTAACTCAGTTTCATAGTGTAACCCATGAGCAAAGTACTGAGTACGTTGCCAGGTTTCACCTCTTCTTTACCTTTGCTGTTTTCATATCCTTTCTCATTATCACACTACTGCAACACTAACCCCACAGCTACAAAAACTACAGCTTAACCTAGACCCTTCAAAAAGCATTTAATATGTAAATACTCGCTTACTAATGAGTATGACTAATAACAGCCTCTTCCGCCCCCAAAATTACTTTCTTCAGTACAGCAATAGTTGCAGCCAGTGATTTGGTGTCAGTCTTGAGCACGTTTGTGTCAGAGAATTGGAACCGAGGCCACCACCTTTACCCCTAAACCATAGACCATCCTGCCCTCACATGCTTCAACTACTTTTTCCAGCGAGATACTAGAACTCATTTGTACAGATCATTAAACAATTCAATAACTATCAACAATAGGATTGAATAATCTAAACACTAAACAATAATCTAAATACTAAACATTATGAATTATGGGGTATTTGTTATAGACTAGAATGTGTACTTTTAATTGTGATGCTTAGAGTTGTACCAATAATTTTCCCCAGAGAAGGAGCAAAAAATATTCTCACTTTTCCTAAGCACTGTTACGTACACTCTTTGCAAAGGGGGGGCCACTACATACCAGTGATAAACTTGCCACCGTCCAATACACAATCTATACAATGTTTTAAGATAGTCTGGATGAAACATTGCCTTGAAACATAACATCACATCATATGCTGTCATTTTAGAGGTAAGGCTACATGCTGATGCAGGACACCTTTCACTCAAATTCCTATGCCTGAAAAGCAAGGAGAAAATCGCAGTGGCAGGACAGCTCATTTTGACAAAGTACCCTGTAGCAAACATATCAATTAGGTTTGCATAGATCTCCAAGTGTGAGGCAGTTAATGAAACGCTGATCATTTTCCCAACTCTAACATAGACATGTTAATTAAAAATTAGAGGAAATCATCATCATATAAAATGAGTTCACTGAGAAAGAGTATAAAAATACCTACCAGGCAGTGCTCTGTACATGAGACTTCTTTTCAACACTAATTAAAATGGATATTTCTGCACATGCAAGTCTATCCAATGAAACGCAAATAATAGTGTGAGTTTAACATTTAATGATTTCTCTGTTAAAGAGAAGACTTCCATTCAGGAACGCTATAATTTACTCTGAGTAAGATCCACTTAATCATCATGTTTACTGCCTCCTTTTTCTTCCCACATTTCCTTTTTCTAGCTAGCCTTGCAATTGGCAATTTAAGATTTAAATTCTGACCACTTAAGCCTTTATCTGTTGCATTTCCCAACCCCCATCTTTATTTTCCTCCTGGTACTGAAGATGATCTAGCTGAAAATCTTCCATAGCTGACAAAATGAGTCGGTTACACCAGCAAATAAAACAGTGATGAGCACAGCTTCACCCCACAGCGGATGAATTCCCCCCGGCAGCAAGGATGAGTTCAGTTCAGCTGCATAAGTGAAAAGAAAGGAGGAAGAAGAAAGCTTTGCAGAGGGAGAGAGGTCAAAAGGAATAGGGAGAAAAGAGAAACTGGTCTGGAGGCTCACATTCTGAACACAGAGAACTGACTAAGTTTGATAGCAAGTTTTCAGTGTCTTAAGGAAGTCTTCACCTTAACTCCACATAGGTCGAGTAAAGACACAGTAATTCTTTGTTTTCCTCACACAGTCCCCAGCTTGCTAACACTGTAAGGTCTTCGAGACAAACACTTTGTCTCATGCACATGTAAAACATTTAGTGGGATGAAATTCTGTCCGTGATCAAGATCTTATGGAAATACACAGCGGTCAGCAAAATTAAAGGATGCAAGTACTCTGTGGACTGGCAATGCTAGCATTAAAACCACTATGGCTTTGTCATCTCTGTCTTTCTCCTGTTTGTCTCTTCCCGGAGAGCCCCAGTTCCCAGTCTACCACAGGAATCTCTTATTATCCAAATCAGCTTCTCATGCCTGCATTTTCACAAGCAAAGCTGCGAACTTTGAGGAGAAGACTATTTTTAGCTAGGGTGCCTGGTTTCCCAGAGCGACCAGGGCTCTCACTGCAGAGCACGGCTCTCACACTCCCGCAGTGACGTGGGGCAGCCAGACCAGGCAGCAGGGCCGTACAGCAGCGCGAGGGAGCTGGGTCTGTCCTACGCACTCACTGGGCTCTAGGGTAGCCTTCACTCTTGTGAACACATTAGCTTGAACGAAACATTTAAGACTGAAAAAAAAAAACCCTGAACCTACACCCTACGTTCAGTTAATTTGACTTAGATTTGTCTGTAACAAAATGATTAAACAAACTTCTTTTTATTAAGATGTACGCGAGTGGATGAGCAAGGGGAGATGAGTCACTTTTCTTTTCAAGCCTAGAGAGAGATTTCAGTTAAATCCATCCTGCTACTGCAGCAGAAGTTGGAGGAGTCTGGGCTAGCAGCCCGCTATGAAGAAGAAAGAAAATAATGGTTTATTGTGAAAACCACAAAGAAGGCTAATGGCCAAAAATGTCATGAATCGCTGTCTTAATCAACGCTGCTAATCAAAAAAAAAAAAAAACCCAAACCAAAAACCAATGACAACGTATTTTTATTGTTAAACTGCACACAAACACACAGAGAAGACCTCAGAACCCTTCAGAGCAAAAGAACCCATAGCTTAAGGAAAAAAAAAAAAAGAAAAGCATCACAGCTGCAAGCAAGTGGCTACAGCTCACTGCAACAAGCAAGGACTTGTTCAGCAGCATGAGCAACATTTTCCAAGCCTGAATGGTGACTTTCTCAAATAATCATAAACTTAAAACGACCCTTCTCTGCCACCCTATGCAGGCTGCTCTAAGGGGACAGGAATCATGACCTTTAGGAAGCATGGAAACACTGGCTTCTATTTGACAGAAGGAGTTAAATACGTTAGCCATGCCACAGAAAGGACAGGCAAGTTCACATAGTTCCTTACTGCACAAGATGTTCCCTCAACAGAAAAAAAGCTCAGTCTAAGCGTGCAGGATTCCCAGAATACAAATCCCAGCCACTCTGTGACAGCCCAAAGGGATTCAAATTAGGAAGCGTCAACCCTGTGCTTCCAACCCAGAAACCATGAGTCAGCAAAGCACCCAGGCACATACCAAGTATTCATTGAATTAGGGCTCAACTCCTAAAGCTCATTTTCCAAAGGACAACTATCTTGCTGACATAGACAGCAGCAATTCATTCCAAACCTACTTCTATTCCATTCATGCTATGGGCTAGTGAACATCACTAATCAGCTGCAATTTAGAGGTAAAGGAAGAATTCATTACAACAATGGGGGGGGGGGTTATTAGTTTATTTATTAATTCTGATATTCCTCCTGCAGTAGTCAATTTTTCAAATGTGACTGAATTTTAATGTAATAAAGTGCCACTTAACTGATACTCAACTAACATTTCCTTTATAACACACAGGAATTTTGTAAATTATCTCCTACGTGTCTGTAGTATCTTGGAAGCACCCAATATTTCAAATCTATTTACAGTATCAAAGTGTAATTGGATAAGCTGTGAG
The DNA here is from genome assembly GCA_013389885.1 of Geococcyx californianus. NCBI lineage: Eukaryota > Metazoa > Chordata > Aves > Cuculiformes > Neomorphidae > Geococcyx > Geococcyx californianus. Next base: position 26,868 of record VWPV01033109.1, read on the forward strand.
GTTCTTTCTGTCACGCTTCTGTAAATATCAGGTGTCATGGGTAATTAAAAAAAATAAATAAAATCAGACACCATTTCAGCATCTAATTCTTGTGCCCACAAGGATGACTGTATATTCATAACACCAATGAATTTCTCTAACAATGTCTCAGTGGGAAAGAGTAAGACTGGCAGTTGCAGTTCGGATAAAATTCTTCCCACAAAATCAAAATCGGCTGGTCTGGTTCTTTTTTCTTTCCTTCTCCACAGACTCAGTGTCATATGAATAGCTCCAGTTACATGAATGTAATCACTTATACAGTCCATTGTGATGCACCAGAATAAGTCCCATTAGATTCTACATGAATATATCAAAAAACCCCCATACTTTGTTAAAAGCTGCATCTTCTTTTCTGAATGAGATCATTTCATTTTACACAGAAAGCACTGGTAGCTTGAAAAAAAAAAAACCCCAACTTTAAGAACTCATCTGTCCACTCAGCATATCTACAGATATTTAAAAAGAATCTCAAATAATATGATATATTCTACTGTTACTGCTCTAATATCTGGTAATGATCAAGTACTGTAAGTTGCACTAGAAAAGAGCTAATAATAGCCTGTCTCCAAGAGGATAATACCAGATATGTTAAAGAAAGAAGTCTCCCCTTAACAGTCATAACTTTGCAATAGTAAACGTCACCATGAAAAGAAGCCCGCCCTCAGCTCACCCTTTAAGAACAACTTATAAACTTAAGACAATGTTCTGATAGCTGATGAATTTTGAGAAGTTGCTACAAAATCATCTCTATAAGCCTAGAAAATGAAGTAGTTTTGTAAAGAATAAGCCTTAAATTTTACAAAAATTATCTGCACCAGTGAGCTTCTGCGATGGAGACCTGTCTTACAGAGATGATTTTGTAGCAGCTTCTCAAGATTGTAAAATTATCATCTGTTGAAATGATGCTTCACTGCAGCTGATCAGGATTTTGAAGTCACAGTATTAACTAACTGTAAACTATTAAAGAGCTCTTAAAATTGTGCATATAATATGCATCAATTTGCATTCAGATTTTCCTCATGAAAGTCAGTATAATATTCACTTCTGTTATTTTTTCTTTCTTTGGTGAAAAGCTGTATTTCCAAGCATTCCATTCTTTTATGAACATATCTAGCACGTTGCTAGACTACAAACATCACCCTTAAAATGGTGAATCATGTCGCTGATAACGTGAAAGAAAAATCCATTTTATTGTAATCCCCTTCTCCCACTGTGGAAGAGAAAAAATAAAGAACTAGGAACAAACTCAAAATAACAGTAAAATTTCCTACAAAATTAAAAGCTAAGAAAGAAAAATAAAGTATCCAGCAAAGTGCCTGGTTGTGCTTCATCTGCCGCTGGTTGCTTTTAATAGCTTTGCATACAGGCATCGCACCGGGAGCTGGGCTCAGACTGCTTACTTTAAATCTAGAATTAAGACGTGCTGAGTCCAATTGCTGTTTAGGAAGAGCTACAGAGCTAACAGTATGCAAACTTCTCTCGTGATAAGGTTTCAAAAGCAGCTGAGGACACTTAACCACTCATTTTCTTTCTAAGTTTCACCACTGGCTTTACATAAAGAGCTGCTGAATCAGAGTTAGGCTGTAGTTTGATGCTACAGCAGAGTTACCCCCAGGGCTTCTAAAAAGACACCGCAGCACTGCTTCAGTATTAACTCACCCTGACAGTTCAAATCTGACAAGCAAACACTGAAAAGTTAATTTTCTATTGTCAAGCTTTATGTTGGCTCACGTATTATCTGCCTGCACCGTTCCAATCACCCCTATGGATCAGGTAACATCTGTCTTGCAGCATCAGGCACGGAGCCAGCACAGATTTCACGCTGTGCTGCCTGGCTAATTTGACAGCCCTGCTCCAGATCACACTTGGGCTGCTGGGTGACGAAGGAGCACCTGGGATTAATGAACACAGAGCCGGACTCTTATTTCTGATTCACACCAACATAAGAGAAGTAACAGGCTCCCAAAGAGGCTGAAGCAACAGCATGCTGGGCAACACGCTGCCTTCCTGCAGGATCGCACAGCCCAGGGACAAAGCAGAAAGGAGCAATCGGGGTCATGTCCAGAGCCCACAGGAAAACCTTCCCCACGATCGTGTGCCAAGGCAACCCTGGTCACCGGCACCTGATGGCAGGCAGAGCCCACTCACTGCTCTTCGACTCCAGCGGGCAAATTTCTCTTAACCTAAGGTGCACACAGGGACAGAGCAATGGCCTCAAAGAAATTCACCCCATGTGGGTGAATTTGCTCCCCAGTCACCCAGCTCTGTTGTACAGGGGGAATACTGACCAAACCAGTCTGGACCAGGTAGCACCACAGCTGTGTATTTCAGATGCCATCCAGGTCATTTGCCACTCAGCAGAGAACACCAATGCTCCCTGTTGAGTCTAGGACCCCCACTACTGAATCTAATTTAGTGGCATTATAAGCTTGTAACAAAAGATCTCTGGAATTTAGACTTCTTTTCTCTTAAAAGCTCCAAAGGCAAAAATGGCAGCACTCTGAGCTGATAAAAAAAATGAGGTGAACCCTGAGTCTAAGGGGAGATAGCATAACCACCATGGAGTACAGGTAGCAACAGTTTGCTGTAACAATGTTGTAACTCTTGCTTTCCCAGACCACTTCCATTGCAAAATGTATTTTAAGTTACAAAGAAGCAGGAAATCTAAACAACTGATATGCAAATTATTCCTTTTCACAGAATATTTTGAATAAAAATTAAAATCCACAAGAATTCCCCTATGCCTCACAACTAATCCTCAAAAAAACACAAGTTGCCATATCCGGGTGGTTTCCATGGTACAGCAAGAATGAAGGTGACTGAGTCACATCACTTAAACCAGTGATAAGCTAAGTGGCTTGTTAATATAAAGACAGTCTTACTCCTACTATGGAATTTTTCTGGTTGGGATCACACAGCTATTTTGCTAGTAAGTAAACAAGCTTCTCCAAAACTTTCCCTAGTTATTGTAAATAAAATGCATGCATCATTGTTAGAAAAAAAGCCTAAAGTCTTCCTTAAACAGTGACGGTCAGTGTCAAATCTTCTCTGTTTCAGAGTCACACGTGGACTAAAGGAGAATCTCTATTTTCATTAAAGTACCTAAACAGTGCCTCAGATTATACGCTATTACAGAGCCCTGCAATATGCTTTTTTTATATATATTTTTTTATATACTTAATTCTTGCAAGGATGAGGCAGGAAATATTTTTACCAGGGTTTGTTTGTTGGTTAGTTGGGGTTTTTTGATGACCCACATGTTTATTTTTCTGCCAAATCTAAACATGAAGTACAACTCTAAATGCTATTAAGAAGTAATAAACTGTAATTATCGGGAGATCCAAAAAGAAGTACAAAATACATATAAAAATACCCAGAACTGTAAGAATCATTTAGACACAACCCATAAAATAACAAACTATCAAGAAAATTTGAAAGCTTTTCATACTATTTACTAAAACGCACGTATCAGAAATCTTTATACCACTGATAAATTAGAGATGTTCCAAAAAGAGATGCATGGCCAGAGCACTACCCAACTTGCTGCAAAACAAGTAAATTGAGATAATACTTGGGGTGGGTTTCTTCTTGTAGCACTAATGAGTCACGGTGCTTTTAAAGTAACATAAAATTAGGAACAGATGCATTAAGCGTCCAGGGATGTTAACACCAGGTAATGCAGGCAACTTGACATTTAGGCATTTGTGACAGCAACCTAATTGAGCCTACAGCTCTGCAGCGTTCCCTCGAAACGCTGACAGGCATAATATCACCACCCCTCTGTTTTAAGAGCTAAGGGAAGCAGAAGAGAACTCCCCCGTGATGTACCCTGCTTCACTAGAGAGTTCCCACCATAAACCAACAGTCAGGGTTTTGGTTAGCACGGAATGTGAGAAATACAACTGTCTCCAACTCTGTTCTCAGCACGACGGCCTTTGACGGGCACCAGGATTTTACACACCGTAGTGGGAAACTGAACACCAAGAGCCACTGCAGTGGGGTCGGAACAATTCACAGCCATAGTGACAACCAGCTACTGGCCACTGTAAGGCTGAGACAATGTGACAAAGGTGCAAAATGCTGGCAACCCTGTCAGTTATGCCCAGACGTGCTCCAATTATTCAAGCTGCCAATTAAGCGTACGGGGTTATGGACGTATCTCTACAGTGTGCTAAGCTTTATTTGCTGAGGTGCAGCAACAACTCATTTTTGCTGCTGCTTGTCTAGAAGCAGAACAGAGGTATTTCATGTTCACAACTTGAGCTAATTAGCCTTCCCAGAAAGCTGGGGAGCTCGGTAGAACAAATCAATGGTCCTTAAATTGCACTCCAAGATATCCTGGACAAGGTACGTTATCCAAAGCCTAGGCCAACCTCCCAGTACCCTGGATAATGGAGAAATGACTACACCCTACACCCATGATCTCTTGACATAATGCAAGGATCTCATCATTAAACCAAGTCAAGAGAAAGGCTACCAAAGGCCCTTCTACTGCTAAAAATCCTCTGAAAAGCAAATTAAATCAAGACACAGGCACAAACACAACATACACCACGATCCTGAGCTTTACACGAAGAACTCATTTGCACTGTCTGTTCAAACATAGGTGAGAATACTAATCAGACAGCTTTCCAAAAAGAAAATTAATTTGTTTCTTCCCAATAACAAGGCTTCTCTTCCACCTTCAAGGTACTTCATACAGCTACAACCAGAGTTTAACACTGTTGTCTTTTTTGTTCTGGTTTTAATCTGTATCATCAGAAGGTGTAACCTCAGCTTGTTACGTTATCTCTTGGCTGTTTAAGTATATTTTTCTTGATTTTCATTCTGTTTATTCAACACTGGTCTCTTACACCATGCTCCTGAAAACAGTAGCTCAGCACATTACAGAAGTATATTAAACTGTGATTAAATTCTGCTACGTAGGAGCCTTCTCCAAGCTTCCTCCAGCCAGAATTCTGAATGCCATCAAGAATTTTATTTTAGAGCTCTAAAAAATAACATAAGTCTAATTGGTTGTGCTTACTTTCTAAAAAGGCAAAGAGAAAACAGGGAAAAGGAATTGATGAATTTGCAATGGTCCAATGTTACACAGAAAGCTATTTCGATGTTACTCCTCACTAATCAATAGAATCAGCCATCCCATTCTGCACAAGTGCAACAAACTACTTGAGCCAAACTATTTCCCCCAGTACTATGATGGGGGATGCTTCTGTGTTGGCCCTCCTTGGTTGCCCTTCCCAGAAGTGTGAAGCAATTCCTGTCAACATTGCTTAGTGCTGAGACCTGTGACTGCATCACATACTCTAAAACAGATTAATTTGCCTTCTTGTACCTGAGAATTGTCACCCAATTCACTGAAATTCACCTAGCAGATAACGAAAGTGTGGTCTGGTGTTACCTTCCACCTTTATAACCACTCAGTTTTGCTTGGAAGCTTGGTAACCCTGGCAATTTAAGCCATCATACTGACATGGTTAAAGGAAATAAAACAAAAAAACCCCAAACNTCAAATGCAACAATAAATTCCCTGGTCTCAGGCGGTTTTCCAGGGGGACATATCCTTAAAGGCATTTCCAAACACAGTCGCGTCTCAATTGGGCAGCAGCATCACTCATGTATGACAACATGACAATTCACGACATTCCCATCAAGTTGACAAAGATGCATAACTTAAAAATTCATGTCCAAATTATCAACAAATGAAAGTTAATGATGGATCAAATTTGGCAGAGCTATTCTAACATACAATATAATTTGGTCCTCAGCTGTAAGATATGAAATTTAAGTGATAAATGGTTGCTGGAGACCTTTTCAGGATAATTGACATGCTATGGTGCATTAATATTTCTTTCGTTAGTATCAATCTGGAGTGATCATTCGTTGGCAGAAGGCCAAATGCATTGTGTAAAAAATACCCCTAACACAAGAGTCTTCTACTTAAATGATTTGGAAACCAAGTATTTCTAGCATTACTCAGCCTTAAATATCAGATTTATGACCTTGGTTCTTCACCGCCATCTCCTTTTACATCCATATGTTTTATGGAAATGATAATATCAGGAATTTAAATTATTTATTAAGAATTTGATTTCTGCCTGAAATCAGGCATCTTGATATTAATATGATCTGAATAACACCTGCAGTTCCACTCACAGATCAAAAGCACAAAAAGATTTTGAAAAGCTGGGCTTTTACAGAAAGCGAGATGTAAGCCCACTGATCATTTTCAGAATAATTCAGTTACAATTATCATCTCTTTTTAGCTGTCCTAAGAAATACACTCTTCCCTTACCAGGCTCCTCTAGTGTACAAAGAGTCCTGGTAAGGGAGGGCATGAACTTGAATCATAGATCATTGTGGACTTCATCCAGTCCACTGTTACGATATTATCTCCTCTCCATTTTCCCTCATACCTACTCCATGGGAAAGCCAGCATTCACTCATCATCACCTTCTCACACTTATTGTCAACGTAGTCAGCTTCACCCACCTTTCAGCTCTACTGGGCACTAAGATTCTCCCAGTAAAAGCTTTAAGAAAGTTAAATTTGTCAGTGTCCTGAGAACATCAGTAGGTTACTCCCCGAGCTATGTTATAGGTCTGCCTGTTCCCACTCCCATTCCCTGATGTTCCTGAGTAGTTCATAGAACCACGGAATCATTTGGTTGGAAGAAACCATAAAGATCATCTAGTCCCAACACCCCTGCCATGGCCAGGGACACCTCCCACTTGATCAGGTTGCTCAAAGCCTCACCCAGTCTGATTTTGAACACTTCCAGGGATGTGTTGCCTTCTCTAGGCAACCTGTGCCAGTGCCTCACCACCCTCACAAGTAAAAAATTTCTTCCTTATATCTAATCTAAATCTCCCCTCTTTGAGCTTCCAACTGTTACCTCTCCCTGATCAAGAGGCCTTCCCCAGGTTTCCTGTAGCCCCCTTTAAGTACTGAAAGGCTGCTCTGAGATCTCCCCAGAGCCTTCTCTTCTCCAGGCTGAGCAACCTCAACTCTTTTAGCCTGTCAGCTGAGACTCTCTAGCCTGTCTCAATCTAGTTAGCTGTGATCTCCTGGCCTGACTTTGAACCTCACTTGTCACCTTGTCTGTAACTAGAGAAATAATACTCATTTGACATAATTTTAAATCTAGGTTTGCTATTCCCACATCAAATTTAAAAAGCAAGGTGAAATTAAAAGTTTAAAAATATTCAGACATTGGTTGACCTGGTCCTCTTAGCCTGTTCTACATTATTCTTCTGGGTTCTAAGAGGTTGTTAGAGCAGAAGCTTGCAGACAAAGTAAAAAGACAGCACCAAAACTTAATTAATGTTAAAAAGCCAATAAAAATATTTTTAAACTAATCATTTGACTATGAAGTCAAATAGGTGCAAAAGAAAGAACAGATACATCCTGTGGATTCCCCTGAGCTAGACAAGCCTTGAATTCCCAGCATCAATAAAAGGAACAGAAAAGAAAGAAAGAAATGTAGTTGTCCCTTGTGTCATCATACAGAAGTTAAAAAGCACAAGACCCTTTTCACCCTGCACAATCACAGTTCACTTCTCTTTGAAAAGATCTAAAGATCTTTTTAGAGATGAAAATACATCTATTTTCTGCTGTTACAAGCACAGCAGAGTGATCCTTGCATGGGTTTTACGGCAACACACAGGCAGCTAAAAACAGACCGTGAAGCGAGCAGCTGCTATCTGAGAACAGTAGTAAAGACAAAAAGACAACACCACAGGGTAAGTTTTTGGCTGCCAAAGCAAACAGCTGCTAATGGTGTGGTGCAGGTACTGCTTTGGGACCCACCTGCTACCAACCAGTTCGGTCACAGAAACTTCCACTGTCTGGAAAGCAGCACAAGAAGCCAAGTTTTTTTCTATCACCAATGCAAAGCATCACATAGGAATTTCAAGGGAATGATAAAGTAAACCTGGAGATGATGATTTTAGACTAGGAGACTTAATTACTTCTACAACAGAAAGAAATTTTTTCCCACAAGAAAACAGAACTTAACAAATGGCCTGGGAGAAAGCACTACGCAAGCAGGCAGCAAGTGGAAGTGCAAACAGATTATGCTAAAACACATGTGGGACAGAATTTAGAAAAGCAGTCATCTTGCTGAACAAACAGCATAAATCCACACACTAGAGAGCTTTCTCAAGGGACAGAAATCAGAAAAGTCTGAATTAGAAAGAAAACGGTGTAGGCTAGCATATATGGATGAGAAAGACATTCAAAGAGGTGCATATTTTGCCTTTCTTCTAAATTATACAAAGATCCTTGCCATCCTGTTTAATTTCCAGGATCCACATATACCCATCTTCCCCACTTCTCATTTCTCCCTCATTTTTAGCATAATACCCGTTAAAATACAAACCCATCACTTGCTTCCAGCCACACAGATTCCTTCCTTTTCCTGACTTTCCTGAAGTTTTTCTGTATGCGCCTTCCCTCACTGAGTTTTTACCCATTTGGAAATCCAGTAATCCCACCTGGAATCTTTTCCTTTTTACTATACTCAATATTAATTTCTTCCTGCTGCTTAGAAGCAGTCTGTCTTATTCCACAAAGTCTTCAGGATGTGCTCTGCATCAGAAGTGACACCATTCTTCTGTTTGAGTTGTTCCTGAAGAGAAAAGCGTGTAGCAAATACTGAGGCTGCTTAAAGCTACATATCTCAAAACATAACCAAATTCCACATACGCTGATGGTTGGGGTTAGATTGTAATGCCCTACTGCTGGAAGGAGATCAAAATGCAGAGGGAATTAGACCACAATCAACAGGAATAGTCCATCAATAGACTAAGAAGCCAAACGTTTACCCATGTCTGACCAGAGCAGCACTCAAAGGGATGCACAGAGAGGGTGGAAAGCAGTAGAGTTGCCCAACACAGAGAAAACCCCACAGAAACAGCTTATTCCTTATGGAAAATGCTACTACCATGGAAACGTTGTCATATGTAGAGAAACAAAGAGTGCACTCATCAGTTAATACTGCTTTATGGTTTCTTTCTATCTTATATATTGCAGAAATCGCAAACTTGTCGCAGTCAGGGTTCAGTTCCCATTATGGAGGCTTGGTCCTGGACTGGACTTCTCATCCCGGATTTCAGTAGCATCTCACTCAGCGTAAGGTGTGTCCTGGCTGGCAGGCTGCACTTGAAACAATTGTAAAAGCCACCTGGTCAGGTGCAGCTGATCTTGATACAGTCAACGCAAACAGCCTGTGCTTCTCTATCCTAGTGACCTATATCAAAACTTATATTTAGTTTTGTTATGGAGCAACATTCAGCAAGGGTACCAATAAAGAGCGGGAACCTTCAATAATCCTGTGGGGGAAATGTATACGTTTATTCTGGTTTCCACCAGATAGTGGAAAAAATAGACCAACAATATACGAATTCTGGTCCTTCAGTAAGAGTATCTGTAAAAATCAAAGACTGATATGGAAAGAAAGGGAGGGGTGTGGAAAAAAAATTAAAAGCCCTCACGTACTTGTGAAGTTCAGTACTTTGAGACAGGAAATTGGGATTACTATGGCAACCAAAGCAGTGTCATGAATGACTGAAAAGAATTTTTTTAAACCTACAGGGTAGAAAACTATAGATGCCCAGGACATAAGAGGAACATTTTATTTACAGCTAAGCAATAAAACCAATATACATACATTACATCATATTTCTAATAATTTTTTTCCTCAAACTCAGCATTATGCAGATTTGTTACATCTAATTAGCGAGAAGTCCAATTACTGATCGCAGATGGCGAGTTCTTCAACTGGAATACTAAAAGACTACTTTCAATCAGTAAGCATCTTACTTTGGTAAGTCTGTAGGCACAATATTTGGATGTGAGTAAAGTTTAAGGTGCCCAAACTTGACCCATGAAGGAATGACTTGCAGAAGCTATCAGGAAATGAAAGCTTGCAGGAGTATGACTAAATTTGTATGTGACCCCAGGATGAGGTAAATACAGATATTAGCATTGCACAACAGGTTGGAAATTTCCCTTCCAAGCAACCAGGAAGAGAGGCAAGAATTACAATTTCTGCTGTCAAATTCCTGGTTACTGATGAAAGTCCAATCAAGGGTAAAGAAAACTGTTCTAAACCCAAGACCACCATGATACATCAATAGCAACAGGCTGGGAGTTCAGAACTATTGTGACAGAAAAAAAAAAAAAAAAGAAATAACTCATTTTCAAATTGATGAGGAAGAACGAGAGTGATGTGAAAGCATGTGAAAATAAACATAAATGACAGGGAAGGCAACCAGGATGGTTAGTCTGGTGAGTAGTATGCAGTCCCGTGTCTCCTCTATCACTGTTCTGTATACTGTGCTTTTGATTTATCTGGAGCTATTTAAATGCAAAGACCTTCTGAGCTGAGAAGACAGTGAACCTAAGGCTTTATACAAGATAGGCAACCAAAAAGATTTATTTTAAGCTGCCCCCTGAAATTTAGCAGATCATTACCTTGCACAGCGATACCGAACATTAGGTTTGTAATTAAACCCACTGTGCTATATGCTGCAGAAACACCAATCCCAAAAGATCTCCATCCCAAAGAACTTAAAAGTCTAGATAATCCCAGATAAACTGTATATACAACACGTTTAATAATATTGCATTGCCCTGAAGCCAGTGTGCCTAACCAATAAACTTAGGTGGCATGAAGAGTAGGGACAAGGAAATTCACGGGTACAGAAATAACTTTGTATTGTTCAGACTTTGCTTAGTCAAAAAATGTGCTTTTTCAGACACAGCAATATTTGTAACTGAAAAGCCAAGCTGACATCTCCACGCTGGCCATGACACAGGTACCCATGGGACAGCAGCTCTCGTCATGCATCTTCAGAGGCCCAGGAACATCCTGTACATCCACAGAGAAGATACTGTTCCAGGAGAAAAGCAGCTCTATCTGTATGGATCCGATTGAAAAGGGGAGTCAGAAGCTGAGTACAGGTTTATTTCTCAATCCATAAGCAATTATTGCAACATGCTAACAGGCCAAACAAAACACACCACCTCTCAAGAAGGGTAACCTCAAGATCAAATAGTGTGCCTGGTGGTGAGATAGAAAAGCAGCATTCACCTGACCTTCTCAGAAGCTGGGCCCACCAAAGAGAGCGCGTAATTAAAGATAAAAAGAAAATCCTCCAAGACTGTAAACACTGGAAGCACCAGAATTGAGAGCTAGTGGAGAGATCTTGCCGAAACCAAAGAGTTATGGAGATTCCCGATAGCACAAAGAACCAAAAGCAGGGGGCTAAAAATTCCCAGTTTATTTTAATTTGGCAAACCATAGTTTTCCACACTCAGCAAATGGAGACAGAGGAAACGGGATCGAGCACCTGCAGCATTCGCTGCTACAGAAAATATTAGTAACAGAAAAGACATGTTTACAACTGACAGACAAAGGCTGATTAATTTCTTTGTATGCAAGCCCTACAATATAAACAGAAGGGAACTCTTAATTACTGTGGTAGGGGTTTAAAATGAAAACCAAAACAACAGGGTAGGCAGCCAGGAAGATTCTGCATGATGCATTTAGATGAGACTTTTGTGCACTAGGACTTGCAGCAATTAAGAAAGTCTGAAACGAAGAGGAAGAAAAGAACATGGAGAGATTTGTCTGAGATGAAAAGCTGGGAAAGAATCTGTGAGATTAAATGTTTTTGCAAATATTTCAGTCATGAGACGGGTCACGTTGTTAAGCTTGCAAAGCCCAAGACCATAATGAAATAATTTTCTACTCTCTTACTTACAATGTTTTCTTAGAGCACCAAATATCTTTCACTATCTTTACAGCCTACACAGTTGTGTCTTGAAAATCATCTGGATTAGCGCAGAGGATTCCTGGCAGAACAACACAAAACGCTGCAGAAACTACTAAGAAACTATTTTCAAATGCACATTTCTTGGCTAAGATGTGGTGAGAAGTATTTGTACTCTTTTGCTGTCTGTGTTAACAGAAAGATTGTAACAGCTACGCAAATCAAAGTGCTTCTATTTTATAGCGTTGTTTTGATTTGAAAAGTAGGGGAAGTACACGAAAACTTGATTACTACATATTTACCACACCTCACGCTACCAATACTACAATCATCACATATTTTATGGTTACCATAAACATTCCTAATCTCTAATGACTTTAGGCTATGCAAAATTATATTTAAATTGCAAGACACATAACCCCAGATATGAACGGTAACCAAACCTGCTCCAGCAGGAGTCTGCTACGAGACTAGATCTTCCAGCTACGTGTTCTCCTAATCTCAATTTATTTTAGTGGACCTCTGCATTTCTACTGTAGGTAAATCTAAACTCCAGAAACAAGTCAAGCTATAAAGAGGGTTTTCTAAGAAAAAAAAAAAAATCTCAAAAATGTTATTTTTCAAATCTAATTAACCTGCAATCATTTTCACATCAAATGCCTGAGTCACATTACATTATCAAAATGAGAATTTTAATAAGATTACTCTTTTGCTCCTGCGTCATTTGTGTTAATATTAATCGCAATGATTGATACCAATTGTAAATACTAATATAAGACAATTACTTCAGCGTTACATCCAGGCCAAACTGTGATTCAAATCTACACTTCATTATATTTAACTGTGTATATCTGATACATGGTTCAGCTATCAAATCTCCATGGGAAGTGTTATGTCTTAAATTCTTTAGAGCTGCTAAGAAATTGATGTAAATTCAAGATTCTCCTTTCCTCTGGACACACAGATATTTCCTGTTAAGGTTAAATCAGTCCTGACTGCTTACTCTGTATTGTGAGGTGCAGATAAAGAATCCAACAACTCACTAGACATTCTGTATGAAAAGCCATTCACCTTTTTTTGCAGGGGGAGGAGAAAAAAAAAGAGGGGGAATTAGCTGAGGCTTTTGTGTCCCTGTAACATCTTTCAGTATTTCACAGCTTAAAGTTCACCACTTACGCAACAAGTTTGGAAGAAAGATTGCAAGCTCCAAAGTTAAGAATTCCCTACAACTGCATTTAAAAAAAGGAATTAGGAAAAACAAAAGGCCCATCTTAGCTGGAAACTTATTGACACAGGGATTCTGAAAAGTTCCAGTAGCCCTTCCAACCCACAGATCCAGACTCACCAAATCCACAATATGGTATTTTCCTGTGCAAATAAAACGCTGCGTGCTTTAAGATGGCAAAGCTACTTTGGTTTGTCCTTGGCTATCTTTCATCTTCCAGCAGCTGAATTTCTCTGCCAAAGAACTCCTCAACAGCCAAAAACAAATATCAGAGCATGTCTGTGGTCACATACAGCCCGCCTGCATCCAACTCACAGCTGCCACGCGCACCTACAGGGGCTTTCAAGCCTGAGGTGCTGGAACAGGACTGAGGGCAAATGGAAGAACATCACCTAAGACAACTTAGCACTGCAAGAGAGCTGTGGATAGAAGTTTGTTTATAGCATTATGCTAGGATGGTATCACAGTATCATAAGGTCGGAAGAGACCTTTGAGATCATCGAGTCCAACCTATGGCCCAACACCTACACCTACTACCTACACCTACTCCTACTTGTCAGTTACACCATGGCACTAAGAGCCCATCCAAATTCTCTTTGAACACCTCCAGGGATGGTGACTCAACCACCTCCCAAGGCAGAGTATTCCAATGAACAATTACCCTCTCAGTGAAGAACTTCTTCCTAATGTCAATCCTAAACCTCCCCTGGCGAAGCTTGAGGTACCTTCAATAGAAGCAGTGATGTTTCCGACATTGCTCTCCCAATGAAACGTACTAACATCATCTATCAAAAGAGAAATACTGGAGCACAGAGAGCAAATTTAATCTCCAAACATCCTGAAATGACTCTGAACTACATGGCAGTTTCCCTAGATATGCTGAGAATATGAAAGCTCTATGGCTTTAAATAAAGATGTGAAGAAGCCAGCAGCAACAGGTAATAGTCCTCATGGTGACACATCTTGTAGTTCTGTTTCAGTTTTGGTTTGTGTTTTTTTAAAAAAATACAGCCTGTTGTTTCTTTGGAGGGATACCTAGATTTAGAAAAACACAAACAAAAACAAACCCACCAAAAACCGCCCAAAAAAAAGCCAACCAAAATGTCACCTACGTTTTCCGAAAAAAAAGTGTTTAAAGCATTTGAAATGAGTCTCTGCTAAACCTTGATGCCTATTTCAAGCATTCTTTTCACCACTACTCTAATACAAATATGCTGCTGTCAAATTGCTCTTTTACTTCATGGAACATGAGGCCTAATACAATCCTCTTTTTAAAGTTTTGCCTGTCAATTAAAAACAGGGATTAGTGCTCTCAAGGGAAATCCAAGGAACCTTTTCTTTGAGTTCCAGATCATGAGATTTATTTTCCATCTCAAAGCCAGTGGATGCCAATAACCTTGACTCCAGTCGATGAGGACTTGAGAGGAACCTGCATTAAGTAGGTTCCCATTGGAGAATCCTGCTTTACAGCTGAAATGGGAAGCACTGCAGCCTGGCAGGAAATGCCATCTCTCCTGGGGAATAAAGTTTGATCATGGCCATTTGGGGCGAGATGAGCACTAGCTGTTTTGTACGATTTCAAGTACTTCTCATTCAAAGGGTTTGAGATTTTCATCCTCTGTGTGGACAGCGAGTGCACTCAGTGTTTAAAATAAACTGAAACAGTAGGAGAAGGTCTCATCACATCTGTGGGAAACACTGTTCAGCCAAGCAGCAAGACAAAATAGGAACTTCTCTTTAGACTTCCTAATAAAAAAAACTGAGTTCTCATCTCTGCCTCCCATTTCACCTGAGTTCTCTTAAATAATCCAGTCCCACATCAATTAAATCAGAGAGAAATTTTAAATGGCCTTTCCAAACAAAAAGGAATTCAGCATCAATAATTTAGAACTACTATTTTTAACACTTGGGATTTTATTTTGATACAACACTCATCACAGGAAATTATGTCCTTTTTATAAAATTCTGATTGTGTCATAGTATTTAAATTCAGAAAAGCTCAAAAGGCTTCAGCAAGAAAACTCTAGCTGATCAGAGGTCAGAAAGTAAACACTGAAATATCACCTACACTGATTATATGTTAATATTTACAATGATTGTATATAATCAACTGATCATATACACACAGGTAGGCACTCAGTAAGATGCTGATTCCTGATTGAGTTAAATCTCCTGAGAGTTGATCACCTGCAGTCTGCAGAATACTGCAGCCTCTCTGTTTTCACATCACTCCTCCACCTAGAAGGTGATCCTGGCGTGCACCTTGTGAATGTTCGTTGCTCTGAAGATTCATTCGCGCTTACATCTTGGCATGCCAGGCTAGAGCCATGTTTACCCGGAAGAACAGCTTTAAGACCCTCTTCTCTCTATAGAAAAACTAATCTACAAGAATCTGATTTTCTTTTTCTTCAATATTAAGCATCTGACTTGGAATGAGATTATGAGCTAAAGCTGAAGGGCTGACAACTCCAGCCTCCATTCTCATTACTGTAAAAATAAAAGGGAAAAAAAATAAAAATCAGGGCTTACTATCAACGTGGATTTTCAGCCTTAGCTCAGAATTTCCTAGAATCTTTGCACTTAAGCCTCACTATTACTTAAATGTCACTTTATGTTCCTCAGTGGAATTTCTCTCTTTTTGTTGTTGGTTTCTTTATTTCCCCCTTCAGAAGTCTGTGTGTATATATAAAGCCTTACAACTGAAAAACGCCTTCTGAATTCTACACGTGCTTTAACAGTGTCTTAACTACCTAATTACTTTGTAATAGTAACTAACAGCTCCAGGCACTGCAATATTAAAAAATGTGTTTAAGTGTATTGTTTTAATGAATCAAAATATAATTGGGTCTTATATCATGTGAAAAAAACTGAGCAGCTCCTTCAGGTCTATCTATAAGCAAGCCAGCTCCTCAGACCACTGTCCTATGCTCCGATACCACATGACAGATTCCTCAGCCTCTGCATGTGCTATAAGCTACCAGTATAAAGAGGACACTTCAAATGAATGGTATGGATATCAAGGGTGGGTTTTACAAGGGGATGTAGCTCCTGCATTAAAGATGTTGGCAGACTACGCCAAGAGAGAGCTGTTTATGCCTAAGTCATAGGAATTTAGTTTATGCTAATGCCTGCTGCCTGTCTTTCCCCCCAGTGAGAACCCCATAAGCAGGAACTAACTTCTGACCTTAGGAGAAGAGCATTTTCACCAAGATGCAGTGTTGAAAACATGCTCACACGCAGGCATTTTTCTCTGCACATTACGAGCTGCACACAGCATCTCTGTTGGAAACAGGAAAACTAAGCCAAATCCAGGGCCGTACGCATTACCAAGGCATCCTGAACCAACAAGACCTTCTGCTCTCTGAAGCTGAAGGACTGCAAGCAGGATGTACAGCTTTTCAAAGCTAAGTTGTTTCAGAAGAGCTGGGACGTATTTCAGCTTCTGGGAGGCAGAGGTTAAACTGCATTTAGCCATGCCAGCACAAGAACACCCACCCTCAAAATCAGTGCCTGCCTTCACCCCAGTTTCCACCAGAACTGGAAGCGTGTACCCACCCTGCCTAGCCCATCCAGGGTATGTCTCTTGCCTAGGAAACAGCAAACAGTGCTGGCTCCAGCCCTCTGCTCCTCTCCAGCGTGCTGGGAAGCCTCTGTCCTCCAGGCTCTGCCCACTGCAGCAGTGAGGAGATGCTGGCAGGCTGTGAAGACGAGCTGGGTCCTTAAGCAGCAGGAGCCATAGTTCTGCAGCGACATATGGAGCCAGGAACCTTGTTCAGGCTCGGCCCTGAGCTTACTTTAAGATAAGCATCTGGCAGAACATCACAGTGATTTTGTTACCACCATCAGCTGCCTCTACAAACACCTATTTGGGCAGCTTTCAGGTTTTCCGCAGTGGGTTTCACTACAACCCATGAGCATGTGGTGCAGTTTTCCCAGAGCACACCCCAGTCTTTGGCTAGTTTGTTCTTAGGAGCATAAAAGGTGCAGTCTCTCCTTTTACAAAACTGCTTTATGCATCTCATCTGCCTGACACAAACTCTGTCACGATGGCTGGGCAATTGGATACTGCTAATGATACAACTACCACCAACACCCAGGTTTCCATCCTCTCCTTTTTCTGGCTTACTTATTTCACTTGTCTGCGAAATTTAGTCCTCTAAACTGTGTATCTTCCAATGCTATATGGTTATATATGTTCCTATTAAAATAAGGATGCAACTAAGTTGTGATCTCTTCAGATAACAGGAAAATACTGTTACTCCACCACAGAATTACACTAACATGAGCCCCAAGCTGAACTGGCTCTTTGACTTTTCACTTTTGCAACACAAAACACAGACAGATCACATTTTTGAGTAAACAATAACCTTTTATCAAAATTAATCTCCTCCCCCTCTTAATCCTTTTACATTCTGAAATTCTTCATTTTTTCCATATTGGCTGACTACCAATCTATTCCGCTGTCACTTCTGGGTGAACTAAAACAGGAAGCCAGCTGCATTTGCCAAGTAAAACCATATCTACCCAGCACACATCTCCCCTAGCCTTAAAGCTAAATAATAAGACAGTAGTTATCTATTACAGTAGGTAAGAAATAGTTGCATCGTACCTACGACTGCCCAAACTGTAATTTTTTGTGTTTCAAAATTCTGATCTTTCAAAATCACAGTAAGTGCTGCCAGAAGATTCAGGAGGTGAAAGCATTTCCATAGGTGAACAAACTCACTGATCGTATCGATCCAAACATCTCTGTACTTGAATTTTGGACTTACCGCTTTCCCTATAAGAAAATCCTAAAGCAGCAGCTGCACTGTATCTATCAGAATTTTCAACAGTGATACCCAAACGCCTTGCTTGTATTTTCTCAGTAGGTCCTATGAGACAGCTATGCAAGTCTCCAGCACATCCAAGCGAGGGAGGAGGCAGGAAAGCCCAGCTTTCGGAAACATCGAAAGGGATGGCAAGCCAGAAGGCAGCCAGGAGGAATAATTCTGTATGCCTATTTGTATGCTCTGCAAATACTTTCATACAGTTCTTCTCGTGCCAGTTGTCTTAAGAGACAGCTCAAGTGAGGCAAAGCCAGCTGTGCCAGACCTGGCAAGGGCATCCCAGCCAGAGTTCTGTGCCCAGATGTAAGACATAAGAGATCATCTGTGAAAAGTCAGTTTGCAAACAATTAGCAAGGGAGCTTCCTAACACACTGCACAAACCTACAGACCAAGCTGCATGCAGACTTACAAATTAAGCATCGAAGCTGGGGTTTTCTTAAAGGTATCAGCTTTAATTTTTAGCCTCAGGGCAACTACTTCACACCAGATATAACAATTCAATAACGACTGCTAAAGTGGATAAAAAAATTGGAAAAGGTCCACGTGCAAGCTAGTCACTGCTATCCTGAGGATCAGATGAGAAAGATCATTTGCAAGACAAGTCCCCAGGCAACTGACATTTAGAGATAACATGAAGTCAAAGACCCCCAGAGACTGAACTGCAGCGTCAAGTCATGCTAGGGAACTGAAGTGGCTGAAGCACAAGGATGACCAGCAGCAATTAATAGAGAAGCCTACACGAGGAGTTGCCCAGATATCTACTGCTAGACACAGGCAGACACTGAGGGCTGCAAAATCAGTGTGAAGCAAATCTATGCATGGAATAAAACTCCTGAACTGGGAATGAAATGAGACTTTTTCCTTTACTTTTCCAAAAGTTAAAAATTGGTCCTATCTCATCACCAGCTTCTGCAATAAAGAAGAAAAAATTACTTTCAGTAATGACAAGTCTCTGTTCTCTCTAAAGACACACTTAAAACCAGCATTTCTAATACTGCTGTACTAAAATGAAAATTTGATAACAGCATCAAAAGAATTCCCAGTATATTAACAGAACAAGCTTACTTTGGGGTGATGTTTAAGGTGATCCCACCAGATGCCCCTCCAAAGTAGTCCCCTTTCATTCTTAGGCTTTTTAGCACACTAAGTGATCAGTTGCTCTTTTTGGTGGTTCAGACAAGCTCTTTGTCGTGTGATCTAGTTGTGTCCCTAAGGATATTGTTGCTACAAACCTGGAAGAGTGTTCTAAATCTAAAAGGCTCCAGCTGAGACTGCTGCTTCTACCAATTTCTGATGCGTAGTGGACAGAGATAAAAGCTGGGTGAGGGAAAATAGTTCAAGTGATCTGCTCAGGGGGGACTGGAACACAGCTGAAACTACCTGAATATGTGTTTTTCAGTGTAAAGCTAACTTGAAAAGAAAAATGTAGTTTAGTGTTCTCTCCGCCATCTGAAGAGACGAAAAAGCACTAGATCGGTCTTCTGACAATGTGAATTATAAACAGCTTGAGGAATTGGTGTTGGTTCATCCATAATTCACCAAAGGAAACCAAGGCTGCTGAGTCTGGACTAGTTCAACAGCAGTTCAGTCTACTGATTCAGTTTACAATTTGTTTCTGTGTCCAGGTTTTACTGGACTCCGTTCTCAGTGAGGTCAACCAAAACAGCACTGGGAAGTCTCCATAACACAGCAGGGGGAGAGTACCATGCAGATATTCAGTGAAGATGTCAGTATAGGCAGCTACGCAGATATTGCTACACATTGAGTTATTTTGTTGATGTTGCTTTGGGCTTTTAGGTGCATCTTTGGTTTGGGTTTTTTTGTTTCTATTTCATTTAGATACATCTTTTGAGGAGCTATCAGTTAATTTAAACTCCTTTGAAAGGCCTGCTAACTTCTCCAAGTATGCAGTGGAACAGCAGTGGAAGAACTGTAGAAAAATAAATGGGCTAAAACAATTACAGATACAGCTGCAAAACATGTAATATTTAGTCTGGTCCTCTAATCTCCACATAATAAATTAAGAGGAATTTATTATATGAGATGCAGCTGTCTGATAAACAGAGTCAGGACTAGAACTGCCCAGTGCAGGTATTTGGGAACGGGAGATGATAAAACCAACTTCAATTCTGTATGATACCGAGTTGTTAACAGAGAGATTTTTGTCATTTCTTCCAGACATCAGCCAATAGAGTACAGGCTGCCCTCTACCTCAAAGATGATTCTTGGCAGCTCTAAATTTATGTTCCACTGTGATTCAGGCCAGAAGGGTGGAAAAGGACCTTTCTGTTCACAGGCAAATAATGTACCCATGCCTTGTGCCTTAAGGACAGCACTCCTGAATATATAAAAAAAAAAAAAAAAAAAAAACCCAAACCAAAAAAAACCCAAATCACAAGCACAAAACCCCCAAAACAGAAGTGACAGAAACACACACACATCATCCCAGGAAGAAGATGTGGCCCTGCAAATGAAAAAGTAAGAAACTGGGGAGGGATGGAATATACTCTTATTTGAAGAAAGCTTTCACGCAGCCTTTAAGAAGCTTGTTAGATTATTTTTGATGATTAAAAACATGGGAGAAGTTTATACATCAAAAAACTTCTCTGGGTTCTCTGAAAGGAAGATGAACAACTCCACATGGACGCAGAGAGAAAAATATGGCAAAACCCTGGCATGCTTTGCTACGCAGCAGTGAGGCATCAGTTTTGAAGAACGGGCAGAATAAACACAGAGCTTCATTGCGCTGAAGTCTTCAAAAAGCCTTTTTGCTGCCTAACCAGGATCTCTTTGCTCTTCCCCATAGTAACAGGCCGGTATACACACCTTCTGCATGCATGATGGAATAAAGTAGTTGAATTCTTGTAACAAAATAATAGAACTTCTACTTTTGCTTTCAAACTCTGACTAAATAAATGTAGATACCTAACCTGGAGAAAACCATCTGTGCACCATTAAATGCTACTGCTCCTTTATCTTCAGGGTCTTTGATGTTATATTGTTACAAATGAGGAACAAGGTTTTAAAGAATGTTAATTACCACTGATACATAGCAGCAATCGCTGCTTCTAACATTCCAATAAACCTTTTGATATGAATGCATTAATAATACAAAGTGTCCAACTAAAAAGACTGGCTAAAAAGCAAAGCATATGGAGATCAGCAGGCAAGTAGGATCAATAGGCTGGAAGTGAAGCTACCATAACTCTTGTCCACTCTGTCCCTTTTGATCTAGGTCAGTTAGGAAATGCCTAGGCACATCCTCACATCCCCAGCAAGTTTGGGGAAAGAGCAGGAATTCTTTGAGGGCGAATAAAAAAAGAGGAAGTTACCTGGCACAGGGAGGCAGCTACATCACAGCTGGCTGCTCAAAAGCAAAAGGACCTGCAGATGCAGGAGAAAAAAAATGAGAACTATTTATGAAACAGATTTTAGCAGTGGCTGGGAATGCAGAAAGAAATTTGCATCTATATTGACCTGGGAGGATGGCAAGGCAGAATAAGCTGAGAGAAGCACGTCATCTCTGTTTTTCTCTCAGCAGAAGAGGAACTTAAGAGAGCATCCCAGACGTTAAAAACGAAGAGGCTGAAGTCTCTTACAAATATAGAGCAATCCGTTTCCACTTTAATAACAGTTCCAACTGTCTCTACCTTTTGTCTTTCTTGACAGCTCTAAGGTATTTTTTTCATTTTAACCACGTATCCAAGTGCTTACTAGTACTTAAGCAGGATCCCTGCCTTTGTGGCTTACCAGGAGAAATCTGGTGGGCCGCTTGTTTGTCAGACGAGAGGTCCTCCAGCACTCCTCACCCCAAACCAGTTGTGATCCATAGTTGTTCTCAAGTCTCACTGAGTATGCTGAGTCCACAGCAATAACTTCAAGCCACAGTCACCACTGAGGAAAGGGCAATCAGAAACCCCCCTCCAGCTGCTTAATGATTATTAGCAAACGTCACAGGGACATGGAAGCACCACCATCACATTGAAGATCTACTGTGCTGACTTGTTTCATGTTATTCCAAATCCAGCTGTAGCATCCCTCAAGCGCCCAGTACTGCACTTGTAAGTTCTTGCTTGCTTTTCTATCCAAAGTAGCCAAAATGCCCATTATTTAGGTGTTCTTCCAATAGGAACCCCTCAGTTTCCATGAACTCCCAGCTGTTAAATGCCCACACAACCTTTACGATCCGAAAGCAGACAAGCAATGTCACAAAGCCATTTTCAGTGCCACCCACCTCCTGGTGACTAAGTAGTCCATCAACACACAGCTTTCCTGTCAGATGCCTCAGGCATCCCCCTTGCTTGCAGGAGGCATCAAGTCATGGGCTGTATTTCTTGATGCTTCCACAGGGTCAAATGTCTCCAGTCACTCTCTACTTGTACAATTCTGAGCAAGATTCACCCATGAAAATCTGTGTTTTTGTTGTAAATTCATCTACAAATAGATATATGTTAATTCATAAACCCCAAGAGAACAACCTGCATGACATTTGACAGGAATTTTTTACTTCACCTAGCTAAAAAAAAATCATCTTTTTTACTGTGGGTGGATGCGGATATGTGTTGAAGTGATATTTTCCCAAAGAAATCTTAACAAGTATAGCTTACAGCTATTTATAAAATTAAACTCTGTTGTTGACAGTTCTTCTGCAAACTCAATGTTTTCTACAATTAAGATTGCCATGCCGAAGTCAGAAGTTCTATACTAACAAAGTCACAGATGGAATCCAAAGTATAACGCTAAAAAGTATTGATATTCAGTACTATTAGCTCAGATTAAAACAGTTAATGTGATTTCCCAAAGGTGGACAGGTTATCAACAGTACGAGGGAATAAAAAACCAAAACTGCACATGCTTCAAGATACGATAACAGGAGTCCCTGATTCCAGCTACAAAAACACCAAACTATGCCCAGACTTCAGTTTGCTACCTTAACCACCGTGACCACTTTTAATACAATCTATGAAAATAACTAAGAAAATAAGATTCTAAAATTCAAGTAGCGTCGTAATTGGTGTGTTCATCAGAAACTGAGGCTGTGCTCATGTCAAACTCCCAGCCTTCCACTTCTTTACTGGTCAGGTAGGCATGGGCATACTCTTCACATTAAAAATTCATGGCGCTATTTAAAACAAGCTAAAGACAATTTAGATCTCTCCAGAGGTTTTCCAGTTTGCTAGCGTTATTTACTGACTGATATACGCCTGGATATGGGGGGCAGGGGAACACCTTCCTCTATTATTTGTCAGTGTTGGGTTTTGGTCAAGTCTGCTGTTGTAAAGCTCTGGGTTCACCAGCAGTGTCACCCTGGGAGCCCTGCCCTTCATGCTGTGTGTAGTCCTGAATAAATTTTGCTGACTCTGGGTTTCTAATAGCTGTCATTCATTAGTAAGGGCAGGAGGATAAATCTGATGATGATAATGACCGCAAAGAAATTAGAAAGGTTATATGGCTTTCAATGAAAGAAAAAAAAAAAAATCACATTAAGCAAAGGTCCATAAAAACAAGGTTATATCCTTATTAAAAAAAAGTATCAAGAAAAATCATTTACCTATAAATACTTTCAGTACCTACAACACTTAGAGCATTTGCTATATTACATATTTGTATGCACAAAGGAATAATAGTTTCCTAAGACAGCTTTATTGTTTTACTTTATGTAAAATTGGTAAGATAGAGATAACAAATCTTTATGTTTAGTCATTTATGATCAGATGTTGTTCCTAGTAATTTATAGGTGGCTGTTTTCATTAGCATATGCCCAAAGTCCCTCCTATATATGCAAGTCAGACACTTTATAGACACTTCTCTTTCTATCCAAATAATATTCAACATATCCCAAACTGGGAGACTAGTAAAAGCCTATCCTGTCGTTTAACCAGCAATCAGTCTGATTTCAAAAATACAATAAATAACCTCTTCTCCCACTGAATTCAACATGAAGTGCAAGTTATCAGCTTTCAAGAGATTTAAGTGGTTTCTGTTTAGCAAGCTAAATTAATTTGAAAATGTTTACCTGCTGGGCCCAAACCTTGAGTAAATGACTTGTGATTTGAACAATGTCTTCCGGAACATAATTAAGAACATTCACTGGTAACTGAGCACTTAACAGGGCACCAGGGGGCCTCTATGTAGCCAACAAACGGGGGAATAAGTTATAACATCACACAAGGTACAAGCAAATAGCTGATGGACAGGAAGATTAGCCAAAAAACAAGTACAGGACAGGGAGAAGAGTTGCTGCAAAGGAAGGTATCTGGATAGGTTCTCATATTTATAAATGGATCATTATTTTGAGCTCAGGACATCTCTACTCCATCCTCTGCGCTCTCCTCTGCTAGGTTTCACTATAACTAAGCCTACATACCACATTCTTTTCTGCACAAAGAAGCAGCAGCCAAAACAGCGCCAACAAAGCACACCTGCAACAGAACACGAACTGCTGGACTTTGTGGTTCGCAGAGGAAAATTTTCAAAGAAATGTACCTGGCAAGGAAAACTTCTGCTACTGATCAATGGATAGCTCAGCATGGCCTCCCCTCCAAGAGATCTGTGGAGACTTCCAAAAAGGCTTTCAGAAAGTTGAAAAACTCACCTCAAGGCATACAGCAAAAATCAGACCCATGCCTGGCTCCTCAGAAGCTTCAGTCTCTGCTGGAGTCCTCTCCACTCCCACTGATGCAATGCATCAGCGATTCTCAATACGCTTAATAAAGAGAATAAGCTGAAATTCTGCTAGAACTGGAGGAGGGGATGAAACCATTGTTTTAGATTTCCAGCAGAAAGTAGAAAAACCTTAACTCACAGAAAAAACAGTCTGAAGTAGAAGGAAAAAAAAAAAAAAAGGCATTTCTACAGATATACAGTCAAATCTGCAATATTATTAAACTTATAGGTGCTTTACAGGCAGAAATTGCTATCATTTATTCTCACACCCATTTTGAAAATCATGAATAATGATTCGACATAGTCCACTATAAATGCCAGTCATGGAAAATATAATTGAGCGACCAGAAGAGACAACTGTACATCCAGCACAAATCCTACCAGGGCCCAGCATCTATTCCAGATGTACTGGGTGTCCTTGATTCTCACCGACACAATTCCTCAGGAGTCTTTCGCAAAGCACAGAAGCAAGGCTTCAACCTGAATTTTTTCTTCCAAACTACCATAAAGAAGTGTTCTCCTACACCTAAATATAATAGAGGAAAAGTATGTATTACCCAACATCTTCAGTTTTCCATCACATACTTCTTGTTAATGGCTAAACCATGTTCCAAGAGTTCATTAAATAATGCCTGTTAAAAATTCTGAAGATTAATATTACTACAAAAGGACAACAGTTATTAACCATGTATGGAGCAGTGGTGACCAAGTCTCTACTAGAATTGCGCTATGTAAGAGCTTTACGAATTCTTTTTCCTCTCTTTACAAACTGTCTCATTTCATAAAACGATACTGCAGCAAGTACACGCTACTTGTCAAGCTCTTCCAATGCTATCTACTGACACCAAAACAGAACACCAAAAAAGGGTAGGGGGAATGTTTTAAAAATAAAAGTTATTACTCCATTTAAATCTAGTACCAAACTCCTACCGAAATATATATTTTGAAAATACTGATGGACATAAACATATCAATGTTATCTGTGACTGAGGTTGTATCTGCAGTACGTCTATCAGTCGGGCAATTCTGTTCACTGGTGACATACATACGTATCTCTCTACCTGTTTCACAAAACTGAGTTGAAACAGACATGCAGTAGTTGTCACTATAATGTATTACAACGTAAAACTCAACAATAAAGCAATACATCTGTTGAGAAAACAGACAGGAAAATGTTAATGTTGCTGCAAGCACCCAAACTGTTCAAGTGCAGGATGATTTCTTACTGCAGCAAGACCACATGGACATGCAAAGAACATCCTAATTTGAGCTGATCAGTAGGCAGCTAGCTCCTCTCCAATGGCAAGGATCAGGATTTATCACAATTCTCTGTCTGTTCTTTTAACAGAAAGAAAAATGTTACAGGAACCTGAAAATGCAACTCCTAACAATTGCAGCTAATTACCATTCAGGCTCCTGCTCCTATCCCAGCCGCTCAAGGATAATTACCCTTAATGAAAGTGGTGGTTGCAGGCTTCTTGGCTCTGTTAAGTTGCCTTATAAAAACAGACTGCCGAACCATTTGGCATTCTGAACACCCTGCCACAGAGGAACAGTATTGATCCACGCACCATGCCATCACATTCAGACTAAGCACTTCATTTCTGCAAAACATATGATACCCTCAAAAGCAGAGGAAAACATCACTCGCCGAGACAGCTTCTCTGTGCGAAGACACTGCCTGAAATCCAGCCTGCCCACAGGACAGCACAATTCCTTAATGCCAAGCCATTTTGTGTGACAGAAAAGTAATGGTCCTGTTTACAGAGCAGCTGGGACAGCTGAGGGTGCGAACAGACACAGCAAGCTCTGCAGGGTCGGGGCAGACCCTGGCCTCTTTGGCCATAGCTGTATAGAGAAAGTTTTGTCATTACAGCTATACTGCTGTATTACAGCAAAAAGTTGCTCACAGCCAATACATGGTTCAAAGGCACAAACTCGAGGGTTTTGTCAACAGGGGTTAATCCAGATCAATTTCCCCTTCAGCTCTATATTGACCCTTTTGGCAAAACCACTTTTTGCTCTTTACCCAAGCTGCTACCAGCTCAGCTGCCTCAGCTGCCAACCTTACCTCTGCCCGGCTGCACACTGACGCAGAGACCTTGCCTGCAGACACACCGTTCAACGGCCACAGACAGCTGTCCAAAGGGGATGTAAACCTGAAACGCACCTCACAGCCCACACACATCATTATATTGTACTGTGGAAACAGAGAAAATTCACAACACTTAAATTCATTCTGCTCACCTTAAACCCCAAAAGTATTCCCAAAGATTTCCATCAAACTGAAGTGACACAGGATTCAACAGCACTGTTCTGGTGCAAGAGGTGTCAGTAACATGGTGTATTAAAGTTTCAGCTCTAGAAAAATACTATCAATATCTCCTGATTAAGGTATTTTCCTGTGATAGCTTTTCCTTACATGTGCTACCCAGCAAAAGGCTGCATAATACTTATCTCAAGAAGGGATAACTCTCATTTAGTCTAACAGAAACAGAAAAAAATAAGGCCACTCACACTGCCTTTCTACATAACCATAATCAAAATAGACAAGACAACCTCAAGATGCAATTTTGCACGACAGAGTGGGGAGCTGATGGGCAACATTGCCAGAAAATGAGCCTCATTTTTGCAAGGAGAGAAGCAGCCTGGGGAATTTACTGAATAAAACAAATGTTATATAACTTCATCTTACACTGAGTTTTTCAAACAAACTGTGCCCTTATTAGTTTTCACTTTGAAATTATACAATTAATGACTGTAACACCAAGACAGAGCACAGTGATAAAGAAACAAAAAGATACAGACAAGGAGAAAGATACATTCTCACACAATGTGAAGCACAAGAGACAGTCAATACGGTGAGCAGATGAGGTGGAGAGATGTGAAGAAATCATCACAAATAATAGAAACCAGAAATAAGGAGTTTCTCAGACAGCAGGAAGACTTTTTGATTTGACAAGAAAGCGGTCATCACGATGCAGGTGCAGGATGTTGGAAGAAAGTGATACAGAAAAAGACAAATGGAGAATGTGGAGAATTTGGTGAACATCAAGATTTTTTTTTTCTTTCTATGAATGTGAAAATCATTGAGTCCTACTGTTATTGAGATGAAATGACATTTTCACCTCAAAACATGAAATATAAAAGGAACAAGGGAGGGAGTAAATACTACGATGAACAGCTAAGAACAAAGTCAATAAAAACACTGGTTAGGAGAATAGCCAATCAAAGCATCAACTAATGTTAAAAATAATGTTTTGGAGAATATACTATTCTACTTTTGGGGGATGGCATATGATAAGCCTCACTAACGTTGAAATTTAGGTTTATTTGGCAGTCACCCATTAACGGCCATTTTCTATCACTGCCTTTGGAAAAAAATAGAGTCCTAGCTGGGAAAAAAGACAACAGGAATCACACAGTTAGTTCGATGCAGCATTGTAAGTTTTGCATTCTCCCTGTCACTGTTTGGATTACAGTCATGTTCAGAGTTTTGCCTAGACAGACTCCTAAATTAATGGTCCCTAAACCCATAGAATGTCAATATTGCACTGCTAACTCTTGCTTACACTCCCAAAATATTGAATTACAATCTAAGGCCCCAGAGATTGTAGTTTCCCACCACAGCTGAACTGCAGCATCCTAAATTATGACTACACATTGTCAGCTACAGGATTAAAGAACACATAAGTGATTTGTAATTGAAGTTAATACAAGTCTTTTGAGAAAAGATCATACCTGCCCATGACAAAAATAAAAAGAAATTGAAAATCTATGCTAAGAATCCATTTGTGATGCTCCTTTCAGTGTTTGGATAACAAGTGGCCTCAAAGCACTGGATGTCCTCAGTAAAAATTGCCATGGTTACATTTTTGAGCATTTCCAGTTTTATGACATAATTCATAGAGCATCTGCAGACAATGTAGTATAACAGAAACTAATTTAAGTCTTAATTATGTGGTTCATTGATACAGTAGATTTATATTTGGGTTTTCCTCAAACTTAAGAAATTATATGAATATCTGTTCCAAATCCCAGCCCTGTGTTTCAGACACACACATTATGCTTAAAACATTTTAAGGTTGCATGTGCAACCTAGTCTGTTCAGGGAGTACCCACACTTAAGCCTTTTTCTTTTTCTGAATGAAGCTGTCGACTGACTGACTGGTAAGACTTTCTTTGTTGTCCCTTGGAGATTAACAGGTTCTCTCAGATTCTCCTCAATTACAAGCATAAAAGAACTCCCCGAGTCCTCTCACATCGGCTCCATCCATCTAGCATGACAACCATCCCCTGCTCCAGTTAGGAGGGAAAGAGGAGCTTTACACTTGCCAGGTTCTGCACAGAGGGTGATATGTGACATCGCTGCCTACTCTTCAATAAGGATCACCCACTCCACTGCGCTCCATTTGCTTCCCACCAGCTGTAACAAACGTCACTTTACTTTTCTCGTGATTTCTCTTCTCTAGGGGAGAAAATAACAACCTTAACTAAATTGAAGCTGCTGCTAGGAAGCCACAAAGTCTAAAGAACAAGGAGACCCAATGATCTTTCTTTTAACCTTATTCCCTCCTACAGCCCTACAACAAAGCCCGGTGCTGCGAGGAGCAAGATGTAACCAGCAGGTCTATCCAGCTGGCAGAGTCCTCCCTTGAAGCCCTTGTGCAGGTACTTTGGGCTTCAGTCACAGCCTCGTCCGATTTGAATGTATAAAGATGAAAATTAAAGGACCAATAGCATTCAGAATTAAAGCCTTCTACGTCAGCTCAGCATAAGGCAAGGCAACAGCTCAAGTCCACTCATCTGTCCTTTAATTAGCTTAATTCTCATTTGGAGAGCACCCACCCTTACGCTCAGTGAAGGTCTTTGCTGCCTTGTCTCTCTGCCAGACCACCTGGCCTTCTTACATGATGATACACATGAAGGGGATTTCTAGAATACAAATCACAGGGCACTCACTTTATTTTTCTACAAAATTTCACAGCTTTGTCAAGGACTCTGAACTCCCACACACAGGTAGGCAGGTCCTGTTTCATGACACTACCTGAGCCTAATTTAACACATCATTTTAATTATTGCTAAAAATCAAATAAGCAACTCACTAATTCTGTCTCCTGGGAGAGATGACAATTTACATCGTTGAAAATAATATAATTCACAGCAAAATTAAAGTCCCAATGCGTATAATAATTTTCTAATACATACCCAACTGCTGTCAATCAACTAAAGCCTATCTAAACCGTTCTCTAATACACCAGATAATTTAAATACTAAAATATCCTTTAAAATCTCATAAAATAAATACTATACTTCATCCACGACAAAGTGATTATCATTATCATTTTCATTTCAATTCTTACACAGTTCCTAATGGGGCCTGTTCTCATAATATATGTGTGCAACATCCATTAAGGATAATGAGAACAACGCACATGAATCAAATGGGAGACTACAATTCACATTTCCTGATAGAGACTAGACTGCGATCTGCTTTACCACACAAACCTAGAACAATTTGGCTGCATAGAGTTACTCCAGACTTTTGATAATGAAAATAGATGAGCATCTTGCCCTAGACTGCTAATATTTACAGATGATGACCTAGGCCAGATATTGCATGAAATGGCTTGGAAAGGAACATCAGAAATCTGTGTGTAATCCAAAGTTAATGGGTGTCACAGCCAGATTATACTAAACCTAAAGCCTTTAAAGTCTCCAGAAGAATAAAAATACTTATCATCAGTCATCACCATTTTGTTTAAATCCACAAGTGATTTGGTACTTTGGTACAGTTGAAAGCATTTGTCAAGAAATTAATATAATCATCAATTATCCTTTTAACAAATCACACTGTATCAACCACAAAGCCTCTTCCTTTCTCCTGTAAATGCAGCTCTGCATCTCCTGATCAAGTTACAGGAATCACATCTAAAGGCTCAACAGACCTTACTGTTCCAGGGAGCCATCTACAAAACCCTGGCTTTCTTCAGTGGGTTTCATGAAAGAATTTTCATGTCTTTAGATCCTCTGTTACTCCCGTTTTGATACAGCTGCTGATACATTAGTTTATAAATGCACATATGCACGTGCCCCTGCACGTTAGAATAAAACATTAGTGTGAACTTTGCTTTGTTCCGCAAGCGTTTGTTGCAAGTCACTGAGATTTCCACTTAGGGTTTTATCTTGTTGCGATGACTCTGTGCATTTCACAAAAGCAGGGTAATAGCTTAACACCAGCGTGTAATGCTAATACGATGGCTGACAAGAAAAAATAGTGCGTCTTCAGAATCAAATATCATCCCTAGAGACTTCCTAGATCACGCATAGAGTAACCTGGGACATGCACTATGATTTCTTCAGCTATTTTCCATGCACTCCCAAAAGAGGAGGACTGACAAATGTAAACATTTAACACACTTCAGTTTTATTCTTATCACCTCTGATACAACCACTCCTATTCTTTATTATACTGCTATGTGCAGCAACGGTGCATTGACTGAAAACCATTTGTGGTGACTTAATTTGTGGATGGATTCTATTTCATCCTGCTCCAATCTGTTCTACCTCCACAAATAGCTGAAGACATTCAACACCTTTTACCTCTCACTGAATTACCTCCAAGGAGGAGCTACTCAGCGAGGCATTAAGAAACTGCCAATATAAGGCTCTAGCTTTTCTCTGATTTATTCACTTACTACTAAAGGCATATCAAGTTTCTAAACAGTCAAACACAGGAGTTCCAGCAACACAGAGAAAATAAATTCCATCTTTGACCTTTTTAAACTGCTCTTATAGCATCATTCTGTAAGACTGAATTTACTTTTCTACTCAATATATTCATTCAAGGGCTGCAAGGTATTAGCTAGGATTAAAATCAGGTCAACAGCACTAAGAATAAATAGCACTTTAACCTGAAGAATACAAAGGCAACAAAACACCCAAAAATGGCCACAACCAATCTGTTTGCTGTAAGACTCATTACTCTTAGCGTCAACGTTTCTCTTGTGGTCTTTATTAATACCATTTAAAATATAGATATTTCATTAAAGAGCACAATAAGGTCATCACAGGCCTTAAAGGTGGAAATTACATTAGTGTTATCCACAACATGATAATGCCCAAGGGCTCCGATCACACCGAGGGCACTACTGTGCTTGTTATTTTACAAAGAGCAGAACATAAATGGAGCCACCACACAAACTGTATTAAATGTATAGATAGGAGAGAAGGTGTCAGGACCTCAGGGCCACAGTCTCAAATGAGAATTTGTATCTGTACAGCTGATTGACCCATTTACCAACCCATCCACACCACCAAACAGCCCTTTTTTAATTAGTTTCTCTCTTGTAGGGAGTATGACTGTTTGTTAGATGTATGTGACACCATTTAGGCAAGTGGGGATGTCACACATGTAAAAAAAAAAAGAACTAGTCAACAAGGACAGAGAAATACAGTATCTCCAGTTAGGTTTGTCTCCAATCAAGGTGACTAAACTATATATTATAAAACACAGAATACTTACGCCCTTATCCACTAAGTGTCTAAATATGAATATCCCAGTTACTGATGTAGATATCCCAATGCATTATCTGCAAATATTACTTGTTATTTCATCAGAAAAGCAGCTATGACAAGAACTATCGCTCCGGTTACCAGTGGAGTTAGATGAACAACCCTTGACCTAAAACATAAGGTCTACCATACTATCTGAATACCTAAATCCACTTGCTGCTAGCTCAAGTAGACAAACTATTGGTGGATAAAGCACCGTGGTGAGAAACATATTTTTGGCAGTGAGTCACACCAAGTTCTATGGCTTTGTTTGGGTTCTTACGGAAAGTGAATCCACAAGTCTGTACTATACAGACATCTACTGGTGCCCTCTACTGGCTGTCACCACAAAAAATATCAGCAATTAAGAGGCTGAATCAGGCCTCTTTCTCAGAGGGCTCATGCATCAGTTCATGCTGACTTGTTCAGGTAGAAGTCTATCATTTTCATATTGAAGAATTTAGGTACTATTCTCCACGGTGCACACGTGTGCTGACCCAGTGACAGCCTGTGATTGACCCTAGTCACATGCTTTTTTGGGTGAGCCATGCACGCTCTGTGCTTCTGAACCTAACAACTATTACGGTGGTGCTGCTTTCAGCAAACGCATGGCTGCTTCTTTCTGGCATTTTCTTTGGAAATCAATTGAACGTCAATGATGAAAACCAACACCAGGCAGGCTGGTCAGGAGAACATGCCCTAGAGCCTGGGTTCTGGTCTCTCTGGTCCAGCCTGAGCAGGTGACCTGCTGACATGCATTATTTACATTACAGTAGCATCTGAAGACCTCAGGACCGGTGCAAGGTGGGACCACAACTGTGGTTATGAACCATAACAAAATGGCCTTCTTAGGTAACAAGTCACAAAAGAAAGATAAAATAAATATATAGGGAGACAGAAGCACCAAAGCACCACATCGTTACTCTGTGCACCAGTTTCCCAATCTGAGAAGCATTTCGGGATTGATTTTTAAACACTAGTATTACATTAAGGGGAGGGCAGGAGGGACACAGGGATGCACACACATTTTCACTCATTAGATATTTTTTTTTTCCCCCCCACTGGAACAGGTAAGAAAGAAATTTTCTGTAGACTGTGTTTCCCTGATGACAAGATGTAGGACTATGCAATAAATTAGTTAAATGGGGGGTTTTTTATGAATAGCAGTAAAACACGCATGCTACCTTCACCCTCAGTACTTTGCTCATCCATACTTGCAAATGATCACTCTTTTAAGTGAGATTCAGCGACAGGATTTCCATGCAAGGGTTTTGCTGCTTAAAGAGACGCCCACTGAGCTGACAGGAGAATGAAAACTTCAGAAGTTTAAAAAGTAAAGATTTAAATAAATAAATAAATAAAACCCCACACAGCAGGTTCTTTCAATTTCACCCCCTGCAGTGGCAGCTTTTCAGCCGTGTGTGACCACAGTTCCCTTCTCTTGCCTGCACGCACACAAAATTAGCTCTAATGCAAAAATTCAACCCTCGGTATCAGGCTGTCGTCGCACCAAAATGAAACTGCTCATTTTTAACCAAAGGAAGCTTTTTCATGACTCTCTCCCCCAATAAAGCCATCAGCCCATGCTAACGAGGTGCTGCGAGACAGCTCACATGGTCAGGCGGAAGCGCTGCTCCTCAGGCTGAGCTGGAGGAGCACGAGGAGGCTCCCTGCAGCTCAACCTGCCTTCTCCCTCCTCCACAGGCAGAAGTCACCTCCTCCTGACCCCATTCTTTGAGCACAATTAAGAGACTTTCCACTGGAATGCAGCGCTATGGGCAAACATGCCCTAAGAAAATAAGAGCTATTCCAATGAGTAAAACCTTGCAGGATGAGGGCCTGTCTCCCTGTCTTTCCCAGATATCCTTATTTCCAGTACTCAAAAGCTGTGTCACTGTCAAACCTCAGAACTGCATCTTCCAGATCACTGATGCTCAAATGAAGGGGCTTGTGGGTTTTGTTTGGTGAATAAAATGAATACACTTCAAGTTAAATTTTATTTTTCCACTTATTTGCAGTTTGTAAACACGCTCCTAAATTCGGGTTGAAAAAACCACTCTGCTGCAGTTTCATTTTATTTAGCTTTTAAAATATTCTCTCAAGATTCCTAAAGGGCAGCTAGACCTGAAAAGGAAAAAATACTGCATTTATCAAAACCACAAAGAATAGAACTAAGGGAAGTTACTCAGACTGCAGTTGTGATTTCTTTTGTAGCTGGTACAGCTCTCTGCAGAAAACTGTCTTCTGCAAAGTGTACCTACACATACATCCTTAACAAAATAGAGCTTTAAGAGAACAGTATCATTCCAAACAAGGTTAATTTTCATCAATGCGATGAAGATGATAATATGAAAAAATAGAATATTTGGATATAATATTCAGGAAAACAAAATATGGCAACAATTTTTAATACCCCTCATAACATTTTCTCATGTTCTATTTCAACATAGCCTGCAGCTTGTCTGCTCTGTGAGCTTCAGAATAGCCATCAAAATCCCCACCAAGGTCTAGTATCATGATAGTGTATGTGCTATCCATGTTTAGCAGGGCATGGGAGTCAATGATTTTACTCAGGGTTATAAAGGTCTGGTAGGGTACAGACCCCACTTGGAATTTCCAAGAGCCACAACAATGAGGAAGTTAATCCATGTTGCTTGATGGACAATGACTTGTAACCATTCATAAGATACATTGCTGCCCGGTCTACCATTCGGGTGCAGAACTCCTACCACTGCTGAACTTGAATTTTATTGTTCCAGCAATCACAACAGAAATAAGACAGCTATGAAATGTCCCAGGTCTAGACTGAAGGGTTTCTGCTGCAAAACCAAGGCTCTTTAAAACGCCCCTACCCATCTCCTGAAATCTTGCAAGATTGAGTCCATAATTCATATTGCTTTGATCAGCCAATATGCCCTAGAGACATCTTCTCTCAAACAGGCATGTTGAACTGCTTAAACCAGACCCACATGTGACAACAAAAATGCACCTGAGAACTCCTGATTTATGAAGCTACTTCACTTCTAATAAAACTGGCAATCACACCTCTAGATATACGTGCTCCTGAGGAAGCCATTCGCAAGTCAATAAGTACCTCCACCAGCCCAAAGGTTTGTGGTTCCCATTGTCCCTTATTTTACTTGGTACCCAAAACTGCAATATGTAAACACACTTCTACCTTTATACACCTAGGATATATAAGAAATTTCAGTTGGATGACTTGCAAGTATCATGTTATGCACGGGTTTAAAAATGGCAAGATTAGGAGCTGGCAATCCATAAAAAAGCCTGGGACAACGCACCACCTGCTATCGTGTAACTATGGTCAGCAGCCCTGGGTTCTGTGGGACTGAAAGTGGCAGCAGGTTTGTAGATGCAGATAATCGTGTGTTGTCTAATGCCAAGCCTATGCTTTCTGCCTGTTAGAAACATGTGTCCTTGCAAAATCCCTGTGAAGTAGAAAAGTAGTGTTATCCTGATTTTTCACAGATGGAAAATGGAGAGACAGAGAAATTAAAGGGGAGAGGCAGTCTCTAGGGTAAGCATGACGCAAACCAGCTAAATCTTTATAGGTCAAAACTGCCACTTTGAATTGCACCTAGCAACAGATGGGAAGCCAGATTCATTCCATTATGTGTCCTTTTCAGTAGAGACAGAAAATAACCACTGTAAAAAATACACCTTATTTTTGCTATTATTGTTTGTTAGGCACTGCTAGAACAGAATGTGCTGTGGTGGAGAAGGATGGAAAACGGCGGTTATTGCAGGAGTAACATTTACCTACTGATCCTGTAATCCAGGAGTTGCTTTTTGCACCAGTTTATTCCCAGCAGTTCTGAAATCTCCCAGATGAGTAAAGACATTTGGTGTCTAGCCCAGTGTTCACTTAAAGGCAGCATGAACACAAAGCTGGCAAAAAGGGAAAAGCCACGCTTATCAGGCTGTTGCTGCTCTATCTCTTGCTGCCTTCCACAGTTTGCAGGGCACATGAAAAGTAAAATAAGTACCCAGTTGCATTTTGCTTATCATCTGACATATTTCACAAAAAAAATTAAAGGCATCAACCAAGGGTTTTTTCTTTTTATTTCTGTCCGCTGCCGACAGAAGGGGTGCTTAGAATTAGACAGAGAAGATAAAATGGTTTTAAATATGTATATATTTAAGAGGTTATCTCAAAGGAAAAAAATATTTTTCTGCTGTGGTTGGCCCCGCTTTAAACATTTATCTGATGAAATCACTGCATTCCTCAAAAGAGACGGTTCATGAATCCTCAGATTCTTATGGCTAACAAATAATTAAATAGCCCAAACTCTGCGGTTCTAGCAGTAAAGTGTCTGGCTCGTGATGCCCAGTTAAAAACCCAGCAGGCTCAGCCTACCACCCCAGCCTGGCCAGGTAATCGACTCTCACACCTTGGCCAACCACCTTAGCTCAGGAATCCCACACCACCTCAACCACCCCTACAAACAGTGCACAAGCGGATTCATCGTGAAGCCTCGTCGACAGCCAAGACAAGAGGCATTAACATTGCAAAAATTACAGTGAGATTAAGGACATCAGCTTTTGTTTGGTATACCCTGGAACAGACCCAGGGAAAAGCATCAGCTTTTTAAAGCTACTTCTCATTTGAGATTGCAAAGTCTGAGAGCCTGGTTTTAAAGTTACAGTGGTGGCTGCAGTTCAGACAGTGGTACAAATGCTCAAAGAATTAGAGTGTTTGCTAATATTTATAGTTCTTTGACATCCAAATGTCTCACAGCATTTAAGAAACATTCTTGAGAGGATGTAAATCATAGAGGTGATGGCAAACAGAGACAAACAGGTACATAGAAGGTAAATTACTTCCATGAGGTTGGTTGGACAACTGAAAGCCTAAGTTGTCTACACTCCACTTCCGTATGTTTTCATTTTATAATTATTTAAAAGTCCTGTCGGTTCATTTAGTGGTACAGCAGTGTCAATCACAATGTACTGGCAACTGCTGCTCTTGTTTCAGTGGCATTTTTATTCTAACATTTTGTATAGCATAAAACTTGTCAAATTACAGAGGAGGCAGGAAGGTACCCAGTACTTTATAGAAGGAATCACAATTAGATAATTTCTAAATGTACCCAAAAGTAGTAGGGAAAAACACATTTAAATTAATTATATTAGATTAATTCAACCTGGAATAAACCATGAAAGCATGGAATAATATGACTTGTTATCTCTTTACAAACATTCAACAAGGACAGCTGTCATATCAATGGGAAACCAGAAGGATTAACATGAGATGATCGCAATGATATTTTCTATCCAAAGAAATCTCTCATGTCAACCGATATACAGTCACTGATGTATTCAAAAAAGCTTTTCATATTTATACACCTAGTGATCTGCAAGTTTTAGAAATACCAGGTGTTCATCTGAGAGGCTAGTAGTCTTCCACCGTGCCTCTGACACTGTGAAGAGAGGTGGCTGCACAACAGCCACAACTTCCATTAACCATAAGGACATAATTCTAGGTGCACACTGTCTTCAGAGTGAAAACTGTATGTCAGTTCCTCGGGTTCCAACAAGGCTAAAAAGTCTGCAAGCAGATCTGAGCAAGATATAAGCTCGAGTATCCTCCAGAAATTGGTAGGAGGAGGGGAAGATCTTGAACTAGATTAATTTAATTAAAAATAACCCGCTAGCATGCAGTTTATGGAGGTGAGCACTAATAAGCCCTGTGAGAATTAAAAAGGCTTGAAGTCATGGATCACAGTTCATCTGACACGGCAGAACGCCTGCCTGCCTACTCTAGAAGTCTGGCCGAATCTCTACATCCAATTAAATTCCTAACAGGTACCACAAGAGAACCTTGCAAATTAATTATCAGATAATACAACTTTTAGCTCCGTGAAAGAGATGATGCCTTAGATAGTATCAAGACCTCTTGCATCCAGCATCAGTTCAGTGTAGCAGCCAGGAAGAGATCTGAAGGAAAACACAGGTGAGAAACTGGGAAGAACTTCTTTCAGCACCCAAGTTTCACAGTGACCAGTCCAACTTCTGCTGCATCTCAGCATGTGTTCCTGGAAAAGACCAACCACCATTCCACATGCCTTGGCTTTGCCTCCCTAAGCATGGTGGCAGCAGCAAGCGGAGGGATGGGACTGTGGAAACAGCAGTGCCTCTGAAGTTGACAGAAGGTCGAAGGTCCACAGAGGGCAACTCAAGCCTTGAACACAAGTGCAGTGGTTTCCACTGGGGTAAGGGGTACCAGCTAGGATGAAAAGGAGGGAGTCTGTTCTTTGCACTTCAGACTTGCCAATAGCTCCCTGCCAACTCGAAGACAAACGATTATTAAGAAGAAAAGCCAAAACTGTTGATATGATTCATATCCAAGCTGTACTTGTTCCAGGACCATAAAAAAAACTTCACTTGCTGCAAAATGTCCATTACCAGAGATCTATGATATGGCAATTACACAGGAGTGCAGTTTGGACTTCCACTCCTATAGCTCAGCCTGGGCAGGATGTGCTCCACATGGTTCCAGTTGGGAGGAGCTGAAGGTCCAATTCCTCACCATCTGTGGCCAAAGCAGGTCTCTAGTAGCCTTTCTTTCCCCTGAAGCATCCACATTAGGAAGAAACATTAAAAGTAGCTATGCAATATGGAACCAGAGCCAGGTGGTTCTGGATATTCACAAATCTGAAAATCTGTCTCATTAGAGAGACACTCAAAATATGAGTTCTCAATACACTAAGGTCATCACACCGTACGTCTTCTCTCTGACTAATTTTGAATGCAGTTCATTTATCCAGAATTAACTTGAAAACCGTGCCTTTAGGTTAACTTGACCAGCTCTGATACATCTGCAGTGCCTGAAAGTTCTTCAAAATCACACACTCCACAGCTTTTAACTACTCCAATCTAATGGAAAAGGTCTTGTCATCCACTTTTATAAATTGTAACATCCAAAATAAATTTTCAAGTTTTTTCTCCTTCATGAGCTCCCCACATTTATGGCTGATTAAGAAATAGGGTCCCAGATTACCTGCCCTTCTAATAACATCCTAGGGAAAAAATAAAGATAAAAAAGAATAATAAAATTGCTCAAACTCTTCTGGAAATTACCTCTCCAAATGTTGCCCAAGTACAAATACAGACAGAACATAAATAAAGGAAGTCAAAACAGACGAGCCAGGTCACTGGGAAATAACTTTTCTCCTTACATTACTAAGTAAACACATAATGGAAGGAATCTAACACCTGGATATCACAGTGAAAAGCATAACAGAGGTGGAGTATTGTCAATGATTCCCAGAATCAGCGTCAAAGAAAGAATGCAACATTTGTTTCCATCCCAAGTAAACACATACTCCAGGTGTCCCTACTTCAGTTATTAAAAATACATTTTAAACTACTAAAATGCCTTAATGAATCTATGCAAGAGTGGGGTTTTTTCATGCTTGCTCTTATTTAATCAAGTGAAAAATTTCATTTCACTTAAGTTGATTCTGTATTATTTCATCAATGCAGAGCAGTAGCAAGCAACTTAAGAGTATGTGTTTCCGAGATCTTAATCTTTACAGTGTTGGTTTTAAATCTGCCATTTTCCTATTTTGAGGGTCCTAACAGAGCGCATTCATTCAGTCCTTTCCCAACCAAGCAAAACACTCACTGGGATTTCCTTTTCAAGCCTGCTAATTGAAAACATTCTGCAGCTTATTAGTCACTATACAGATTATCTGCTGACATGCAAACTCTCACTCATTCCAGACTTGTTAATTAACACGTAATTACTGATCCCACAGAGACTGGACTGCAGGTGTGATGCTCTGGGTCCTGCTCTAATAACCATCTCTCTCACATGCCAACACAGATGGAATACACAGCAAATGCATTTTCCCAGAACACCATCCCACCCTCCCCAAAAGTGCTCAGGCTCTGCTTTGGTTTCAGCTTGTTGGCAGCCGTGATTGGTTTGGGGTGGGGGTTTTTTGCCTGGGTTCATTATGTCCATCATCCACCCACAACCTGTCACAGATAAGCAACAAAAAAATCTGTGTGCTCTCACCAGCCCAGCTCAGCAGGAGCTGGCCCAGGGCAGCTGTTCTGCATGGAGAATTTGAATAGGAAGATCTAGAAGGAATGGCAGGGAATGAAGTAGAGAATAACAAGGAGAGACACATCCAATCCAGAGATTGTCCAGTCATTTCTGTGACTACCTTAACGATGTACTGGTTTATTCAATGGAAGGCATTACTCAGTCAAGTATTTTATACAGTATAAATCTTACCATTAAAATACTACCTTCAGTTCAACCACTCTCATACCTCATGGTGCCATACCTATTTCCCTTCTATGTATCCTTTGGATAACCGGGATGGTCAAGAAACATTTTGCAGATGTCTTTACACTGAATTTCTTTTAAGACTAAAAATGGTTTAAAAGAATCTGCTCAAGTAAGGCAAAAAGTCAGAGTATAAAGACACTGCTACAGAAAGTTAGGTCAGATGAAATCACTTACAAGTTTATATTTTCTTATTAGCATCATGGGATACGGTCAAGAACCAAGCGCAAAGGAACTTTATTAAGCAAAGTATATTTGCCAGGTAACGTATATCCAAATTTAAAACAAGTAGGAACAGAAGTAGTTACTTTTATTAAGCATGGCACTTTTAACAACATTAAAGCCCAACAACACCTCAACATCGACAGAACTGGCAGAGAAAACGTCAGCTTTTTTGTATCAGAACAGCAGTGTCTGGTCTTGCATAGGGGCATTACAGGACAAGACTTGATATGCAAGGACTAAGCAACATTATAGGTCACTGCTCACTTTTCATGAGGCAGAAACCTTCTGAAACTCTGATGATTCTCAGGGAAGCCCAGGTTCAGCCAAGCATTGGGTCCACGGTGACTACCTGACCCTGACCTTGCCAACTGCTCTTTCTACTAAGGACTTGAGAAGGGCCTTCTGACAAACCTCCCTTTAGTAAAGGTCTCAGAACAGACTCTGTGCTATGTAGTTCACACAACCCGAATTTGCTGATAATCAATGGACACGCTGTAGGAAAGTTTACGCACGGGGAATTTTATGATAATTCCTACTTGGGTTACAAGAAAGTCTAGTTATTGAGTAGCATAAAAAAAAAGTGAACCAAAAGGAAAAATGGAACTCTCAAGATAGGAAATGTAAAAGTTGTTCACAAAATGATGATAGGTGGGAACAGATTCATGTAATCAGTGATTAAGGTGATACATTCAGCTTGACAGTAGACACTTCCTGTGAACTGCTCCACAAAAGTCAGCTGAAAGTAGTGCCTACACAGTAGAAGTTGGAGTGAAATCCAGCTCTTCAAGAGTTAATATAGTTCTATGAGAATGAAACAAATTCTGCTTCTGATCCTGTCTATGATGCATGTCTTCATCATCTTTAAGTGGCCTGACCTCTTCCTCCTAGCAGAATGATGAAAGACAGCTACTAAAGCTACTTGATTTCAGATCTCAGCTTCTAGGAAAGAGGCACTTGTCACCCTTTCTGAATAAGAAAACATGGAAAAGAATTACCAGAAAATGTCACATTCAACCACATCTATAACAAGGTTCAAAGGCTCTTTCATATCTGGATAACACTGGAACAGGCTTGTCAGGAAAGCAACAGCACCTGTACAGTGCCAGAGAGGCTCCCAGCCTCTAGTTTGCTGCAAAAAAACTAGGGCAAGAAACAGGGAAAGGAAACAAATCAGGTGCAGTCCTATTTCTCTTGACTTTTCTGACGCTTTTTCACTGGTGCAGACCTGAAAGGGCTCCTCTACACTTCCAAATCCAACACTCATACGGGTGTTTATAACCATTCTCCCACCTTAATTTAGCTTCAAATAATATCAAAATAAGTCCATCAGACTTTTGGAAATATGACAGAGACTGTCTACCAACAAACAATCACACAATGACATTTGCAGCACAGGTTCTTAAACTCGTGCTTTCAGGTAACAATTCTTTCTCCTATAGATTGCCATGAGACTATAAAAAGCATCCTTTGGAAGAGAGGGAAAACAAATGACAACAAAAAGAAAATGCAAAAACATTTGCCTTCTAAAATAAGGTCAGAGAAGACCTGAGCTGGAAGCAAGATACACATGGAGGCTCCTCAAGTCAAAATTACTTTTATAAGAGAAAACAAGAAAAACATGAGTAAAGGATTGATTAGAAACTACTAGGTCTTTAACCTCTTGTCATCTCTTCCTTATTTGTTAACTTCAAAAAAAGAGAAGTGTGTTCTGTTGTATATGTGGACTTCTTTTCCTCAGATGATATTCCCCTCTGGAAAAGTTACAACGTAGCTTGGTCAGTCTGGTATTTCTGCTCAGTAATTAATGGAAGTAAGTGAAATCTGGCAAGAAATAAAATCATGAAAAAAAAAAACCAACACAAAACAAAACCCCTAAACCTCTCCTTTACCCAGGCTGGGATCATTAGCTAAACTGTTGTTCATAACACAGAGAGGCTTCTTGCCTAAATTGGCTAGGGTTTCAATCTTAGTATTTACAGATCACTACAGTGTCACAAATCTTTCAATATTAAATACACAATTCTAATACATTCCAAGACAGTTCCGAGCTGTGTGTGCTCACTCAGTGCATTCCATGGCAGAGCTATCCATTTAAACTAGCACGGTACACAGAACACTGACAGTAATAATTCATTTAAATTTACATCAAATGTAATCTCATTAATTGTCTGATCATATCTGGCTTTGACTATTTAAATACATTAATAAAATTTATTCTATTACATGACAGTGAAGTTCCTATCTTGGTTAATTCCCTAAAAAATGATCTCAGCTTACTACTTCATCTTAATTTTATGTATCTGAGTTTTAAAGACATTGTACTTGGATTTGGAAAGAAGTTCAACTGAAGAAACAGAAAAACCGAGCACTGTCGCGAATTGTTTAAGCCTTAAAAAGAGTGCTCTAGTTTTCTCCTTATTTGCATCCCAATACACTTGTGTAAACAGGACAACAGAGATCCAGACAGAGGTGACAGTTACAGCACGAAGCTTGCTGTCCTCAGAGTATCAGAGTGGGTCTGGCACACCCAGTCGCAAGCCACTGACCTCACCGGAACAGCGGAAGGGTCTTCAATAGCAGAGAGCCTGGTTTGGCTCCTGCTGAGGCACCATCAGATTGCCACGGCTTTGTAAGTCGAGACAAATGCACGTGCAGGAAGGATTACGCTAAGAGTCTTAATGTCTACATCATACCACCCAGCCAACTGGAAAAATAATACTACTCTACACCAGCCTGGGCTGTATTAGCTAAAACAAATGGATTCGAGTCAGTGGGAGGATGAACAAATATATTTTAGACTACTTTTTGAAACTGCTGAGGAACAGTAGGTGAAACTTCAGTGGAGGAACGGTTACACCTCACAGAGCAGCCCAGGTCAAGATATTGGGGTTTAACTTCCTTTATCTTTTGGGAGAATTCAGAGGAGACTTTACATCTGTAACTAACACTATCACTTACACAGAGCTGGCATTTTCACCTACTGACCTGTATAGCACAAACTTGAGTCCCAGAACAATTCTTTCTGACCCGAGTCACTGGTTTGTTTTGTACAGCTACACACAGGGGAACGCTGTATGTGAATACCTCTCCAGAAGCTCTCCCATTGCAATATGAGGAATTCTTTAAAAAGGTTATTTTAAAATATACAGCAATAGCTCAGAACCAATTACAGATCAAGTTAATATCTTTAAGATAAACTGAAGGTAACTTATTAGACTTTGGACCATAACCTGAGGGTGCTAAAACTATGCTCATATATTTCATTAATTCCTGAACTCATGGCATGTTTTTGAAGAGTTCTCAATCTGCCACAACTTCCAATTATTTGAAATTTCAACATCTTTTTAATTAAAAACAATAAGGCGTATAATTTAAACTTCTAAATACAGGCTTAATGGAATTTGCAGAGAATTACAATAAATACTTATGTAATTAATTTATGAGTACTGGGGAGA
This sequence comes from Geococcyx californianus, assembly GCA_013389885.1. Lineage (NCBI taxonomy): Eukaryota > Metazoa > Chordata > Aves > Cuculiformes > Neomorphidae > Geococcyx > Geococcyx californianus. The sequence continues at coordinate 70,958 of VWPV01033109.1, forward strand.
ACCATAGGAAGAATTCTACTACAGATTCATCGTTCACAAACTGGTGACTGTAATCCACGAGGTTTTAAAATATTTTCATGTAGAAACACTTACCCCTACACACTATTTATTACCATCTCAAGTTCTTGTTACTGCAAGTCTATTCTCCTTCTGCACGCTCTCAGCCCACAGCCAGGTAATCCCATGTAACTCAAACCTTTTACACAGATTTAAGGTAGATTATGTCGCCGGGCTTTCCCTGCTGCTACACAGTAATTTATTAAGCTGCAATAAACTGATTACAAGTCTGAGCGCTAGGTTTCTCCTGATTATATTGGTACTTCACTGAGTCATGGAGTTACAGTCACTTCAGTTACCGCTCACCGATCATACTGTGTGGGTACTTATGTTAAGCATCACTACAGGCAGTTTAAATCCATTTGCTTTACCTTCCAATTAGAGTCATTTGATACTCACTTCTGTCCATACCATAAACAATGTAATTTCCAACTGCATTATTGAACCCCATGCAGTTCCCTTAAAAAATAAATTTGACTTAGGTAGGTTTAATTTCCAAAACCAAACATTCAAATGCAAGTTAAATCGATATAACTGGTTTTAAAGTCATAGTCAGTTGTGCATGGAAGAATATGCATCCACTTAACTACAACCACTTCTTTTTAACCATTCTTAAATAAATTTCAAACTAAATTTAGAAGTACTTAAATTATTAGGTAAATGTAGTAGGGCTCTAAAATACCCAATTAGTTTCACATAGCGTCTTGGATCTTTAAGGATTAACAACCATAATAATTATCAAAGAGTCAAACAATAAGTATCCATGTTATTCTTTAAATCACATTATTTTGTATACAAGTTTATAAGGGAGCCTTTATTATACTAATATAGGAGATGAAAGCTAATCCAGGCAGGAAATCCTGAATTAAATTTTAAAATCCTTAAGGAACTGCTTGTTAGCAATTTGCTGTAAGGTTTGTATATAAAACGTTGTTCCACTATTTCAACAGCGGAAGCACAGATCTACCGTTTAACGGGTACACGTGCAAATAAACCAGGAAGCTACATGTTTTTACAAGATTCTGTGACTTTCTGCTCTACAAGTACTGACAACACAGCAAAAAGCGAGCGGTGCCAGAGCTACTTTTTTGTAAATTTACGCTTGTTATTGTTCCAGAAGGAAAAGACTAAACCTAAAAGGTAAAACCATGACTTTCACACTCTTTCCTAGAGCTACAGAACTGGAAATGAGAAGAATTTGGAACCAAGAACATTTTGATGTAAAATATCAAAATACTATCCCACTGGCACCCAGCAGCACTTCGCAACTGGCCACTACAGGCAGCACTGGTAAGCAAAGGTGCACAAGGCAGAAGCTGGGAAATATTTGATGTTTATTTAATGCCTGTGTAAACACCAATTGATGCATTATCAACACAAATGTGCAGAGGCAAAGCTGAAATTATCTAGTACCATCCAAGTGCTGCAAAAGGGCATATAACAGATTGTCTGAAGTATATTACAAACACCTACAAAACAACAATTTTCATTTGAAAACTTTCCTTGGATGGAAAGGAAGAGTAACAGAAGTTTGCACACAGTCTAATACATGCCTAATTCTTTTCAGAAGCAAGGCAGAAAGTTACAGATTTAGAGTGTATTCAGATTTTATAATATTTAAACAGTATTTTGAGCTGTTAATCTGCTTTACCTAATCACGTCCTTCTGTAAGACAAGGACCATAATGATAATTACAACTGAGCTTACCATTTGGAAATTATTTTAAATGTTATCCAATTACTGAAGACTATAATAGAGCAGTGTATATTTCTTCATGCTACTCTAGATCTTGGTTGACAGGATACCAAGCAAAGATTGCCTGCTTTATCACAAAAAAAGCAGAATACCTCCTGGATTTTGGCAGAAGATCAATCCAGAGCTCTCGAAGTATAAAACTCTTTGCAAAGCATCTGCAAGAATCCTACAGACTGCAAATTAAAAAGCCTGGACTTTATCAGCGTTCCAGATTCCAATAAAAAATTGCATGCTAGTAAAAAGAGAAACTAAACTGTGTATATCGTCTAAATAATTTCTATCTCCCTTTAAGCTATGTGGACCTGTAAGTCCATAGTTTGGGTCAATACTTCATTATTCTATGAAATTAGAACCCAAAAAGTTAACCTAAAATCAGAGGAATTCTAGACTCCGTGTGGAGTCATGCCTGAATGACTGAGGATACGGTGAGGATATGACACAGGTCATGTAGAAGAGGAATACTTTTCTTTGTACCTGCAGAATCTGTATCTGTTACTCCAGTATCCTGAGGACTCACCAAAGAAATGTTATTTTTTAAGAGTTATTCAGGAGCCTTGTTGCAAAGTAGATGTCCCCAATTACTGAACTCCTAAAGTAGTTATATGACATTAAAAAACAGAATTTGCATGTGAGTGGAGTGTAGAGACTGCAATGGCATCACCAGCAGGGAGTTGTTATCCCCCCCATCTGCTGCAGAACACATCAGGTGTTCAAGGCACAGGAAAATTAGTATTGATGAATCTATGTAACACTTCCGTGAAGTGATGGCAAGTTAACACACAGGTACAATCAAGGCTTTCAGCATGCAAAACCAAAATCAAAGCAGGGCTCTTGAGGTACTAAATATAGCACCAACTCTAAACTTTGAGAAATGTTAACTGTAAGAGAAAATTGATTTGTCCTAATACCGAGTCTGGAGCTATATCTGATCTTTGGACACCAGCCTATCAAGCCACATTTTAAACAGTTGCCTCCAGTGTTATAGTTGATATCTTAAATTTCTCAATAAAACGGCTATTGTATCAGCTTTTATCAATTTGAATGCGGCAATACAACCCACATTCTGGTGCTATTAAATACATTAAACAGGATTATGCACTAACTACATCACGCTACACACCCTGAGAACATTTGCTGAGAAACCATCATATTCTAGCTTTGAAAATACGGTAGCATTTGTGTTCTTACAGGCATAGACATTCATGAGCTCATAAGCATGCACACACTTTGCAATGGTTTACATATATAAAAAAACGTACAAGCATTTACACTGCAAGAGAAAAGGACAGTAAACTTTGGCTGTGAGCAGAATAGCTTGACTGTGATTATTTTAGACAACAGATCAAGTCAAGGAAAAGTGAAGAAAAGAACAACTCCATCAAATCTGCAGTGCAGGCACAGCAATTTGCACTTGGAAAGCACTACGTTAGGCTGCAATTTCATTTTTTAACATATTAGGAGGCGGTAGAACAGCTCAGCAGGCTTGTGGCAGAACCCCCATTGTTGTCCCTGCTCTGCCAGCAGCACAGTGTGGTTGGTTGTCACTCACAGCGGAGTGTCTTCCCTCACTTTATTTCACAACCCACACCTCCTGGACCACGCACTTGCTGGCTTAGTGATGGATTTGGTTTGGCATTTCTTCTGCCAGGCACTGAACTTTTGCTATGGCTGTAGTTAAAGACTCAGGGTGTTACGCACATATGATCATTTTGATAATTACAACTGTAAAAGGAAGGAGGAGAAGGGAGAGAAATCAATGACTTGCTGTACCAAGAACGAACCAATTATTCAGCAAAGCTGCTTTTACTAATCGTGTCACACAACCTCATCTAGCAAAGTTGCATCATTATTTGAATCAACTATTGCTGTCACAGCAATAATATTCACAAATCAGCTCCTTGCATTCTGCAACTACCTAGCTTATATTAGAACCTAGTGATACTGCCTGCATTTAATGAACCAGTTTGTAGTTTAATTATAGTGCTTACCAGCTCATTTATTAGACAGTGACAAAGTTCAGATTTACTTCTCATGCAATATTGCTGCATTATTAGAAGATGTACACATGAAGCTACGTTTTTCTCTCCATTACACAAATATAAATCTTAAGCAACTCTACTCAAGTCAATAGTTATTTTAAATTGACATGCAGCTACTTTGCATTTGAAAATCTGTAATAAAGAGCAGAGTTTCATTTCATGTATATGCATTACTTATAGCACTCCAGGTGGTTACTTTGATAATGATGTAGAACATTTTTGTACTGTTGAAATAAATGGCAATCCTGTTACAGAGAGTGGTTTATTATAAGGAAGAAAATAAACTGTTCAGTGCAAGAAGGAGCATTCAGCCAGTTCCTGGTACACTGTCAAAGATGATTAACTAAAAAGGAAAACTGCTCTCAGAAAGGTAGATTTCATTCATCTTAAAACCACCTCACTGAAATATGAGCAAGCAGAAGCTGCTGTATTAAAATCTGACTTTCACATCAATTAAAGTATTAACAAAGCTAACAGTATACAAAGGATTGATTTTTCCATCCAGAGAACAATCAAATAGAAATTATAACAAAACCACCTAAAAATATTTTCCACATTACAGCACTATGTTGTTTAGTTTTAAGGCTACACAGGACTCAAACTCCAGTGTTGCCAGAGTCTGAACCTGGATAAGCACAAAACTTCATTTTTTACTTAAAATAATGGTAAAATTTTATAGTTGTTTTGCTCATGTGTAAATACAGAGCAGTTGCAGTCTCTCACATACCTGACTTCTAAACTAAGCACTGGCATTAGTACTGGAGACTGTGGTTCTGATTATATCTCAGTGGTGAATGCTCAGGAGGGAATTACTGCAAATCCAAGAGAATTCCTAAATGATAATCCTTCTTTGGAATGTTTGGCTTGGGAACGGCACAGAAAGCCTGATCCACTTTTCTGTCAGTTCTCTCAGTAAAACAAGGGTTGGAAGGCTGACCACTAACTTACACTGCAGGTATTTGGGGACACTATCTTCTGCATGATTTTTAAATAATTCTGACCCATCCAATAGCAGGAATAGTCATAACACAGATTCATATTTTGAGAGATATTGCAAAATGTAGCCTCTGTTACTGGGCACCCAGACTTTGAGCAGATGCAAAATAAGCCAGTTCAAATCACTGAATTCCCCCATGCCTACACCCCCTATCTGCAGAAGACAGATACCAATATTCCCTTCACCTACCACTAATACTCGTATATTTAGGCTGCAAACCTATTCAGTCACAATGGTTTCTTGGTTTATTTCCATAACAGACAAGGAACTAATTTATGATGGAACACACAGATGCCACCAGCATTAAAAAAGCTAATTACACAGACAGTAAAATAGGTTCTTCTGAATGCTGCACAGTATTTTTTAACATTGAGGAAAAATGCACTAGTTTTTAAAACTTAAGCAGCACGAAATGTCTAGATTTTAGAAAGCATCACACATTCTTTCCCATGGCTTTCTTTTAAACTGTCCACTTCAAATTTTAACGAGCAAGAGCCTTTTGGCTAGAATACCCCACGAGATCGCAAAGCCCACAGCATCTTCCATGATATCAGTAACCTCAGCTCAAGCAGTGAAACTTCTGCAGGCAGAATGACTTTGAAATACCTGGAGTTCTGGGAGAAACATGGTTTTGACCTAAAATTTGAAATTTTAGAAAGGGTAAGGTGAAGAAAAATCCAAATGGCACACAACCTCCCAGCCAGCCCTTGAAAGCATGAGTTCTGTTTCTCAAATGCAGTATTTCCTCTGAAGCTGGCCGCCCTCTCAAACTGTAGTACCTTCAGATAGGCTGTGTGTCCACCCACACAGCAGGTACAGAACAGATTGCTGGTTTCACATGATTACCCTGTGTGGATTTTTATTCCATAGAATCCTTCATGTGCTGGAAATGGCAGAAAGGCCTTGGATGAAATAGGAGAAAAGAACAACAGGGAAAAGAAAATTCTAAAATACTTGATTGGTCGAGGATGGAAGCGTGTAGGTATGCACACATTCACATACGCACAGGACCAATACCACCTTACTTACATTTCAAAGCTGTAGCTGAGAGGAAACCAGAAAGACTTTTGTCCTGAGGTTTTAAGTCAGCCCACTCCAGATTTAGGGGTTTCTTTGCCAAGTCAGACCCGAGTTTGGATTTCTGATCTATACAGAAGCTCAGGAGTTGAGTTCACCAGCAGAAGAAGAAACATGTGCCACATGCACATCTTCTCTCTGCATATTCACCACATCTCTCCCCCTACCTCTTTAGTCAAATTCCCAAACGTAAATGCCATTCTCACACGTCAGATAGCAATAAAAGGAGAATTAAGCAAAGCAAATAGATTAACTACTAAAAGTAAAATAGATGAGAAAGAAGAGAGATAGAAGAAAGTGTGGGTGTGGGAGGATGTACAGTTCACTTTCAACTCAACTACATATGCACATCAGAAAAAATAGCAACGAGGGAAATTGCAGACCACTGAACACAAAAGAAATCTAATGGGGAGGGTCAAGCAGAATTTCAAGTGGTGAATTCAGCCTATGCTCCTATCTCCCACCACTGATGACCTGGAAGTATATGAGCCCTTGTGAGACTGGAACATGCTACTACAGCCAACCTTGCCAGACCTTCACTGGAGAAAAACTATTGCATTGGATTTAGTCATTGTAGCTTTAGCTCCTACACACGAGACCACAAAATTATGTTCATCCACCAGCCCCTAAAAGCTGTCTATATTCTGCACTTGGTAAGAAGCAGACAAGTATTCAAGAAAACCAGTTCGGCATCCCACTCTTGTCAGCCTTACATTTATATATTGATCTTCCATGTGAAGTGACCACGCAGCACTAGCGTGCTCCAGTCAATGATGTATGTCACATCATTTACAAAAACGCAATGATCAAAGCTATTATTGATCTTTTTCTTCACATTAAAGGCAAATTCTTGTCTTTTCTTTACCAAACTCCCACACCTCCTGCTAACTCTGCCTTCAGGCTTCTGACTCCCAGCGTTTGTCATGAACAGAAAGCATACACTTAGAAATAAGACGCCTAGAGTAAGCTGAACAATGTCTTTAAAATGCTGACAAGTGTTCCTCCGTTACACCAAATGCAAAATATATGTAACCTCATACTGGCAGTAATAATTAAGTAGGACAAATCAGAAGTGCTTACAAAGAAAGCAAAAGCTTCCCCGTACTGCCCCATTGGTCAGTCCTTTATTTACTCCATCTCCACGTTGGTCTCCGAGACCTTTCAAATCTCTCCTGAGTCCTATAGGTATACAAAGATTTTCACAGTGATGTCTGCCACCCTCAGTGCTGCACTAAGCCCAATTCCACTTCTGACCTGACTAAACCCAACTAGAAAGTCTCCTGATTTGAGTCTCCTTTTCCACCACAAGCCCCAGGAGCCATGGCTGTCAGTGGACTCCCCGTTAATATCCATAAGCCAAGATAATATTAATGAGTAGTTAACAGCTTTTCATTAATTTTTTACATAGCTGTAGTTTTAGCTTCACTTACAGTGGCAAAGCCAAGACATACATACGGTCAAGCTCCACAAAGCAAGGCAGAACCAGTTATCTGAAATGTTTTGGTACTACAGGGATATTAATGACAAAATTATGTCAGACTTCAAGATAAAGAAGAAAAACAAGTAAGAAACTAGGATAAGGTTTGTGCAGCTTTGAGGTTTTTGGCACCAGTCTGATCCACACGCAGACAAGATGTATTTGAGTTCCTTAAATAAAAGATTTCGGTCACTTTTAATGTGTCATTTTGTTTTGTATTTGTAGAAGCTTTTTTGGTCAAAATTGTCAAATTTGTTGCCATTTAAAGTATAAAGATATGTAGTGGTAAATAATTATAGCAGCAGCAGATACCCTCTGTGTGACTTCTGCATTAAAAACTCTGCCTTGATTTGAGCCATGTTAAATTTAACTATTTTAATGACAACAGCTCTCACCAGGAGGTCATGCAATCACACTTCTCAGTCTGCAGAGAGAGACTGTAGCTGAACTGAGACACCATCAATATAGTTTTCTGCTTCTCTGCTTCATACTTCAAGAAGGCATCTTCTTTCACATAGTTTCTGTTAAATATTATGTAAAGATGTCACTCATTTGACTGAAAAAAATAAGACAGCATAAGGCATGCCGACACTACAAATTTACCCATTTTAATTTAAATTACTTAAAGACCTGTTCAGGGGTTTGGTTGTTTTAATCCAGCCACTAGTTTTTATTCCTTCAAAAAACAGAATAAGTCAAGAACAAAGCTACTCTGCAGCACTCTGTATTCTGCATGTTTATAAGTAAATTCATTTAGTTCAATAAAAAGACTGTGCCAATCAAATCAACAAATACCTCAGCAAATCTGGAAGATCATCACTTGTCAGCACTCCTTTTTCCGCACAAGTTTAGTAGACAAGTACCATATCATTGATCCAACAGACGTGCATGAGCTTAAAAGAAACATGAGGTAATGGTTGGACCACTGTAACCAAGATCAAGATTGGAGTCACGGTCCCAGCCTAAATACATTTTTTGTTTCTTATTTTGACAAGCATCCCATTTTACCAATAAAGCAAGACCTCTCTCCCGAAATTTAAAACAAACAAGTGCACTCTTGCAAGCAGTCTGCGTACCACAATCTAATAAAATAAACACTAGAAAGAAAATACTAACACATTACTCACTGCAAACTAACACTGAACAAACACCGAAACAACGACAGCACATTTGCAATAATTGTTATTTTCTACTCAGACCCTTCAGAGTAGTCGTCTGTCAAAAGATAATTTTAAAGCCATAAAATTCTTGAAAGGCCAGAAGCACTTTGGAGAGTCTTCCTACTCCTCTGAATATTGGATTAAGTTATGCACATGCAGCTGACCCTGAAAAAACACGTATATTATTTATGCCTGGGCAAGATCAAAAAGCATATACAGTAAGCGTTTCTGACAAAACCCAGACTATTCCTGAATAAGCATTCCATGGAATTGGGATGTTCATCTTCAACTCTTGTACAGAGACTAGTAACTATCCCTAATCCTACTCAGGGCAGAGGAAAGCATCCAGACTGGAAAGATCTGGAGTCAAAAGCTGGCTCTGATGATTTCAGGTAAGTCAGCATTCCACCGAACACGGAACATGAGAGACTTGTTCTGCTAGTAAACACGAGGAAGTAAACAAGAAATGCATCTTCAAAATGTGATTGTTAACAGTCAGCTTCCCAAATCAGCAGGACTCACCAGAGAAGCGCCTTTATTAGCCTTGATCATTCAGCACCTAAGACCAAGAGGGGTCCTCATCCATCCTCCACATGGGACTGGTGTAACATAGGTCACTGAGTGATAAACAGCCCAGAAAACTGCCAGAAGCACTAATAAGAGTACATGCTGCTATAAACTCAACAGTTAGAGCTCCCAAAAACGTATTCTAAGCTGGGCATCAGCATCCAGCAGAGTTAAGACTGTTATCAAGATGAGATGATGTTCTAACTCTTTCCTTCCAGCAGCTACACTGATATAACCTGCACAGGCAGTGGTGAAACAGAGACATTGTCTGCAGCAGAACCATAGGGATGCTACAGGCTGGCTCCTGCTTCCTACAGAGCAAGTATTTGGGGTTTTACCCTTGTTAATGCTCCTCTCATTTAAAATCCCTCTGGGAAAAGACTTCCCTTTAGGTCTCTACTTTCTGCATTGTGAATGGAATCATACAAAAAGTTTTACTTATACTTTTTTTTCTAATGGTCCCACATCGCCACTTGTATGTCAGTCTTAGAAAAAAAGTCTCCTGCCATCTGCATCGATGCACCAAGGCTCTGCCCATTGCAGCACACCACAGATCTCTCCAAGACGTACTTAGCGTGGGGGGCAGTATTTTTTAAAAGATGTTAAATGACCACATTTGTTTCTGTCTTCAGAATATTTAGGCATGTCCCACTCATTCCCAGTGAATTAATTTTGCGAGGAGTAACCACACACTTTGGGCTTACATGGAACAACGCAGAGTTGCTAAACTGACTTCAACAACTGATTTAATTTCCTTAGTGAACACATTGAGATGAGATGGTACAAATGAGGTTGATCGTAGCAAAAGTTGGGAATTATTCCAAGTGAGGATATTTTGAGTTAAGTGTAAGTGCAAAGTTCAGGTCTCCTGCTGCCACAAGCCCTAGGTCAACACTTTGTTCCCTTTTACATGCAATTTAAGCTATTCTCTGAGGCAGAGCTGTGTAAATCCACACCCCCCCAGGCATACAGTGCTTACAGCAGTAAATAACTGGAATAAAAGATAGGTCCTCAAAGTACCCATAGGAAAGAAATCATAGAATCATTTTAGTTGGAAAAGACCCTTAAGATCATTGAATCTAACCATTAACCCAACGCTGTCAAATCCAGCACTAAACCACATCCCTAAGCACCACATGGACCTGTCTCTCAAATACCTTCAGGAATGGTGAACTAACCACTTCCCTGCTGTCTCAGTTTAAATGAAAACTAAGATGTGTTATCAGAAATTAAGAGATTTTAAATCGGAAAATGTGTAGAAAAGGATAACAGTTCTTGATTACAAATATATATATATATAACCAGAAACACAACAGCATGAACAGCAACACCATAAACAACACTTTTAAATTAAGTCATATCCCCAAAATCTTTACATTAATTAAATCCTATCCCTTCTCCTTTCAGTGCAGTTATATTTAAGGACAGCAAGAAGCAACTGCACAGAAGCAACCTCTCCCTGCTCCCTCCAGAAGTGCTCTCCTCTCCTCCTCCCTCACCTCACCTTTGGGTCTTAAAGCCCCCCTTGTTGGCAAGGGAGAGAAAAATTCCCTGAAAGATTTAAAATAACACCTGGGCAGCCTGTTCCAATGCTTGACAACGCTTTTTATGAAGAATTTTTTTTCCAAATAGCCAGTCTAAACCTCCCCTGGTGGAACTTGAGGTCATTTCCTCTTGTTCTGTAGAGGGCTATGTCCTTGTTTGACCCAAGACACTACTCAGTGCAACTCAGGATCACAGAGTTCAGATTTTACCAGTCAAGGAACACACTGGACTCAGACAGCATTATCACATCGTGGTAGTCATTAAGTGTAAATCTGCAGCAATTCTACTAGAGATGCTGGAATAACACCAGTTTAAAAAAAAAAAAAAAAGGTGAGGTTTAGAAGAGAATCAGGCAATCTCCTCGCTTTGTTTTGCATGGACTAATTAACAATAACTGCAAACTGCACTAATGAGACAGGTTTTATCTAAGTGTAAGCAGCGAAACCAACCTCCTAAGCAATTCCCTGTCTAAACATTAGGTCTTCTTCAACCTTACAAATGCATTCCATACCAATTTATTTTAATTACTCATAAGCAACTGGGGGGGGGGGGGATACTACTCATATTTTACTCATTTAAGCCCAAATTTCACCAGCACACAGATGAGTTAAAGACCTCCATAACATGGCTCAGAATGGAAACGATGACAAGCTGTTGAATATAATGATGCAATACAGAGATTAAATTTATCTCACAAACCATTCAAATCTGGACAGAGACAGATGGAGAAAGTATATCAAATGTCAGTATTGCAGGGGAGAAATTTGAAATAGTGAAAACATAATTACAAAATCCATTTAGGAAACATAAAATCTACTAAGGTCTGAATCCTCTAGCCCACAGAGGTCTCAAATGCAACTGCTGAAGGATCAATGCTTCAATTTAATTGTGCAGATATTCTGAATATGTGTATTACAAGTAATAGATGTTTCTACCCAGCTGCTCCCTACCCCATGAAAAGAGAGGCTAATAGTATTGTTCAGCCGCAGGACCTGGCTTCAAATGTTGGCTTCAAATCCTGGCTCCTATTCCACTCTTTTCCGAGTTTTGGGGAAAATAATTTAACTCCTAATGGTCCAATATTAACGCTGACTAATCGTGCACAAACCCTCTGATGTATCAAGACTGGACTAACGCATTCTTTTGGTGAATGCAATTTAACCTGATGCTACTTTCCTCTTGACAACTGGGACAGGAAAAATATAGGCAACTAAAAGGTCTCCTGTCTCCTCCTGAGAGAGAGTCTTGAGCAGGCACAAAGCCACCATCTCAGCTCTACTCAGTTCCCTATCCCATGTCTTTGGGAAGACTGGAACTCTGGCAGACAGCACATTACCCTTGCTCCTCCACTACACAGGTCCAAGTTCGGGCAAAACAGGAGCCAGAGCCACCTACAGCTGACCTAGCATAAGTCAGGCTCCTCTTGGTCAGATAACGTACTGAGGAAAAGTTTCAGTTGCCTCAGTTTCCCCACTCTACAATTTCCATCAGAAATTAAATGTTATTTAATGAATGGAAATTGCATATCTAGCCACAAATCTGCAACTTTTTGCTGGTTCTTGTCACTGCACTCAAAGTGACAGAGAACCAAAAACACGTGAGCAAAATTTTTCTCTCATCTGCACTCCTGTGGCTACTGGAAGCCCTGCATACCTTTGAATAATGTTTTCAACTCTTCAGTCATCTTCATTTGATTAAAGTAAAGGTTTCCTTTTCACATGCAACAGCCTATTTTACCCAGGGGATCTTCACCCTCTGCTCATCTTCATATTCACACTGCTAACAACTCAGTAACTAATGATGGCAGCTAAGTCCAACTCTTCCACCTATTATTTGCCTGAAATTACAGAATGCAACCTACACGGTACATTTCCATAGGGTTAGAAATACTAGTGACACCACACCTAAGCCCACACAATATTAAAACCAGGTGAAAAATGTACCTCCTCCACCACTGACTTCAGCTCACAGCAGGATGCCTTCTACTCGTCAGTAAAGAGCTGCCCACCTCACAGAAATAACCCTCCTCTTCCTCTCCCTGGCTTTGCAATTAGCATTCTTGGTGGAAGCTACTGAAGAGAGCAGGCATTGTTGGGCTCAAAAATTCATTTTCCCACATGAAGGTTTCTTCAAGAAGTGGGTGGCAGCGATACAAGCAATATGTTCTTCACGTGACAGAGAGGACATCAAGACACTGCTGCATGCTTACCAGCTGCTTGGGGGGAGAGGTAGGAGGTAGAATAAAGAAACACATACAGAGGAGCAATGAGGGCATCCTAGCTGTTAGCATTTACAAGTCAACCCACACAGCTGTTAAATGGTTCACAAAAGATGACACAGCAGCCCAGACTGCACCACATGCCATAGTGGATTGTGTGGCTTTTCTGAAGTGTTCCCTTGGATTGGCCAGATAAGCCTTGCTTCGCGATGCTTCTGGTCCCTCCGGCTCAGCACGCAGCATGAACCTCACAGCCACAGAGGACAGACTTATACAGCTGCCTGAAAACGTGCTTCATAACTTCTGACTTTAAGGCCAGAGGACTGCTGCGACATCTCATCTGACTCCGCCTCTGACAAAATGCAGTGTATAAATCCCAGACATCTTTCCATTACTTCCAGTAAATCTTTTAGAAAGCCATCCTACCAACGTGATACATCAGCTGATGGAGACAGAGCAGCATTCCTGATGGTTCCTATGGATAACACACACACACCCTCTCCTGGTAAAAAAAAAAAAAAATAAAAATAAATGTGCTTTTACCTTCTGCTTGAATTCATCAGGCTTCAGTTTCCAGCCACTTGGATCCTTCTCTTTGACACCTGGACTGAAGGCACCTCTCCTTTCAAAAATTATTTCCCATGAGAGTAATTACAGTTGTTGTATCACTCAAACATACTAGATATTATACTTGTTCTCACTTCTACCGTAATAACTAGCTAATAATTTTTTTTTTAAGTACATGTTTGTAGACAAAAATGTGCTTCTCTAATTAAAAATATGGAGGAAAAACATTTTGGAATAGAGGTTTGGAGACCATTCAATTACTTTGACAAAACTTACAGGGTTTTTCTCCTTTTCCCAAACCTCCATCTACCTTTCATTTCTCAGTACTGAAATCTAAAAGAGGGAGGCAGCTGGACGGAAATGGCATTTAAAATTCAAACACTCAATTATAAACCCATAGAGTTTAAAACTTTGTACTGAAATTTTCAAACTTGAACTAGTGTAAAAACTGAAATCATGATAGGTTTCCTTTTCTCTTTGTATAGGTAGCTCTGTTTCTCAGCAGGTTACTGTCTCCCATTAAATTTATATTCTTGAAAATACACAAAAATATTATTTCAAGGAGCTTCCTCCTCTGCTATTCATTTGTGCAATGCCATTTGCCTCCCCTTGTATTAGATTTTACTTCTATTTTCACTGCTCCTGAGCTTTTATGGAAAGTTCTTTAGTTGTTTTAAAGATACCAAGAAAAAAACTCAAATGCCATTGAAGGATAAACGAATACAGAAAAACAATCATGAGCCGTATAAATTTATTACTTCTAGCTGTATAACAAGATGACCTGATTTGCAATATTTCGTATTCATTGGCTGTTGCATAGTGTCTTTTACAAATCCATTAATGCTTAATAATATCAAACTCCATATATTAGGCAGCATACGTATATTATCTCAGATATTGAAGTAACTTCTCATTACAGCATTTCCTAACGCCTATATCCCCATTCAACAAACGCTTAAATAATTTTTACTCAGCATTTAAAGTATGGCTGGCAAATGCAGGATATGAATACTTGCAGGAAAACAGAAGAATACCAATGAGTAGACTTTTTATCTATGACATTGCAATTTTCTGTTTTCATTGTTCACAGTGCTAATACAGCCTCAGGAAGACAGTGCTGCTTCAAAATGCAGCTATTGATAGAAACAAATCATTAATAATGACACATTTTTTTTTCCCCAAAGTAACTGCTCCCTCAAATCTGAGTATTTTTAAAATTAAATGATATTTTAATAGATATTTTAACAGAAAGCTGGTCAAGAGAAGACAGCTAAGCTTCATTTTTCCTGTTTCCCCATCCAGCAAAACTGCTGCCATTTTGCATCTCACAGGCAAAATTCTCTTTCTTGCTAACAGTAACAGGAAGAGAGATATTTCAATCCAAAATTAAATTTTAAGATCGGAAAGTAGAGGGAGGGAATAAATATGAAGCCTCAGAAGACATTTTTGCAGTTATCTTCTGAACCACACACCCATTTTTCTGACAACAAACCTACTCTAATCTAGAATAGAGGTTGACAATGATGTTCCTGTGGTCACAACACCCTATTATATCAGGCAAATAAGTGTTTCTTTTATTCATAATATCCTTGTGTTTTGCTTTCCAAAGTCACTCAGGTGAATTTACTGAATATATTTTCTCAACAGTAGATCAATTGGAAAGGCTTAGGAACACATAATTATTCCATATCATTGCATTTTACTGCTGTGACGGGATAAAGTTATCCAACAGAAAAAAAAAGAAAAAAATAGATCCATTCCAGAGCACAGAGGGTTCATTTCTTTCTATTTCTCTCTCCCCCCAAATGTCCCTAGCTATTACACTTTCATAAGCAAAATGATTCACCGCAGGAAATGAAGCGTTAACGTAGCTTCTCGACATTTTGAAGCTACAGCTGTTTCAACAGACAAGATTTTTAGCCCTGAATGTACTAGTAGCACTTGGAGCTGAAAGCATCTATTGAGTGAAGAAGGGCTTGACCCTTTGCTCAGCAACTTCAAAGTTGTGAGTCATATTGCCCAGAAAGAACACCTGGAGTCTTCAGAAATAAAAGTGCAACATAACCATTGTGCTACCAATGGCTTTGGTAAAAAAAAAAAAAAAAAGGCATATTTATCATTATGCACAAAACTACATAAATGAGTCTAAAATTTCTAACTGCACTTTTCAGAGGATAATTGCAAAGAAAAAGGAAGCTGGAGGCCTGGACTGTGAGACGTCACTGATCTGAGAGCAGCTTGTTCAGCTCCCATGACCATTTGCAGCATAGATTGCCTCTGGGCCGTGCTCTCCTCACCTCCCACAGGTGAGGCAGGCCAGGACCAGACAGTAAGCCCATGGGAGATCTCCATTACTCCCAGAAAGCCAGTGCACCTAGAATGCTATTTAACAACATCAATTTGGGTTGCTTTGCCAAAGAAGAGTGGGTAGGAATCGCAACTGCCAACAGCTGTACTGTCTAGAGGGGAAGGCATACGAGGAACAGTTCAAGTCTCTTGGTCTGTTCAACCTGGAG
>VWPV01033110.1:0-49483 GCA_013389885.1 Geococcyx californianus
AAAAAAAAGAGTCCTCTAGCACATTTCTAAAGTGTCCAGACTTCAACTTAATATATCCTTCTTAATGTCTTAGTTTCCAAAATCAACACCCACACCTGGCTTTGTTTCCTTTGTTTGTTGAAATGCGAGGCCACTTGTAAAAAATTTAGCTTGTGGTTATGAAATTGCTCATGTTCAGTTTAAGATGTTTCCCTGTACTTAGTTCTTCCTCTATAGTAATTTAAAAATTATTCATGAGAACAGAGATAGAAATGCAGTAGATCTTTTGTGACATAATGAAAATGTTACTGAGGTTTCAGCCTAACTTTCCTAATTTATTCAAACTCCAGTTTACACGTGTGTATTTGACTTTGTGCAGCTATAAAAGCTTGGCAATGCAGCTACAGTTAGCTCAGAGGGAAGATTATTAAACAGTTTAAATGTATACTTAATTTAATATGTATAAAAAGCATAATAATATAACAAGCAATCCTTGTTTTATCACTGCTGTAAGAATCAGTCATAATCACAAATAAGTCAATGTCAAATGGTGCTAACTTTGAGGGAAAAGTACTGTGCCCCAGTTAGGTAACTGATCACTTGAATGACTCCTTTGACAGATCAAGGAAAAGAATGAAAACAAATATGTTCTTTTAATTGTTCTGTGGAATTATGTGCTGATTTAAATGAATGGCCTGCCATTACCAGTTTTGCAGTTGTGTGCATTCATTGTGTTAGCATGATGTAATATGTAACATACTGAGTTGCTAATACAGCACATATTAAGTAGAAATAATATTAATAGGTTTAGGCTTTAGACATAAAAATCCCCAAGTAGTATGAGAACTAAAACTTATGTAATTTCTAAACAGGAATTTTAGGAATTTTCAGAAGTGCTATCACTGCAATTATTTCTCCTCCACGTCTTTCTCCATAAAAGGACAGAAAAGCCAAACAGTCTTCTCTATTGAATACATCCATTCATACCTTTATTGAATTAATTAGATGTTTATGAACAGCAGTTCTTTAGGGAAGAGTATGTTAATTTTGGGATGACAGTTATTTACTTTTGTTCTATGTTTATGTACTTGGCGGGTGATAACAAATATTCCATTCTGCATTATCTCGTCAGCTCAGCTTGCTGGAGAGCATTTTGATAAGGTAAACCAACAATGAAACTGAGCTTAAATTAAGATTTCTAGCATAATGAAACTCAATATTCACAGCTCTATTCCACAGTTGAGATCTTGCATTCATTGTAATACAATTAAACTGAGGTAAAGTGTGTTCATGTGCTGTACAATACTGAATAATCTCACAGAATAGTTCTTAAAACTGAGAAAGCAAAGTAGCAGTGAAACTGAACTGACACTAGATGTTATCTTTATTTTAAATACAAATGCTTTTACATATATCTTGCTTTAGGTATTATAATCCATATTGAACTTGAAGATCACAAGCTTACTTTATGTGTTATTAAAAACAAAAAAAAATGTAAAATATGTTCGTGCTGTGAATCCCAACTTCAAAAAATTTACATTCCCATAGCATTCAGGCACCTGATGCAGACTGACGGTGGTGTGTACATAGTATCAAACAATTAACTTTGAGAACAATGGAGTTATTTCACAGTGCCCATATGTTATATGACCAATGTTTCATATGAATTTATTTTTAAATTCCACTATGAAATTTAAGAAATTCATTTCTATTTTACAGTGAGATGAATAATGTGTGATGATCTTGGTTAATCCCTTTGAGCCCAGAACAAACAAAATAGGCACAGAAATCCAGGGATCAGTTCATGGCTAGGTCTTTAGGGACAAAAATTGTACACTTAAAATATGTTTTCGAATGCGTTTGTGCATTAATGTGAAATACATACATAACCAAGACGATGATCCACAAATCCTTACTTTTCTCCTGCAATATAGAGGTTTGAAGAACACAGAATTTGACAGCGAATTTACTCTGTCACCATGTCAGGTTGAGCTAAATGTCTCAGTATTTATGCTTATAGTTATGCAATGGCCAACCCTATACTTAATCTACTGAAAAGTTTTAATTGACTGGCAAACTCAAATTTAAAACATCTTGTGAGTATTGAGTTTAACACAAATACAACACAATGGAAAGTACTAAGATTATTCTAAAATATGTTCTTATACTTAAAGCCTGAATATGCTGAGAGAAGTAAAGAAACCTAAAATTGATATAGTGGCATACATATTCAGTACATGCACACGATGCCACTTCTCTACTGGTATTTCCTTACTACAGATTTATGTTCAAAGAATTACTGCAGAGGTTATCATTGACATGATGTAGCTCCAATATTTTATTTTTCCTTACCATCTTGGTGAACAGCAGGTCTTCTACCTCTAAAGATACAAATGGGAACATTTACAGAGTTGATCTATTTTTTGTCTATATAAAGTAATGCATATCTCCTGTTCTGTTGTTTGGTGTATCACATTCATAAATTAGGGTGTAAAAGACTGAAGGGTGAATTCCTTCTCTTACATCTTCTTTTACTAACATGCAAGTAAAGATTTCATGTATGAACTACTGTGGACAGCCTTTCTCACACTAATGTTATTCTTTTCTGGACTAAATATTCATAATAGAACATGAAGATTAGGTCAAAAAAAATTATTAAATGTAGAAAAAATATGTGTCTCAGTCCCTAAGCAACACTCTGACCTCAGTCTCTCTACAGGGATATAGAATCATAGAATCATAGAATCACAAAATCATCTGTTTGGAAAAGATTTCTGAGATTAACTAGAGTCCAGCTGTACCTGTCCCCTTATTAAACCATGTCCTAAAGAAACTCATCTGCCTGTCTTTTAAACATCTAACGTCCAGTCTAAACCTCTCCTGTTGCGACTTGCGGTCATTACTTCTCGTCCTATCACTTGTCACTTGTGAGAAGAGCCCAGCACCCACCTCATCACAACCTCCTTTCAGGAAGTTGTAAACAGTGATGAGGTCTCCCCTCAGTCTCCTTTTCTCCAGGCTAAACAACCCCAGCTCCCTCAGCCGCTCCTCGCAGGACTTGCTTTCCAGCCCCCTCCCCAGCCTTCTTGCCCTTCTCTGCTCACGCTCCAGCCCCTCAATGTCCTTCCTGTAGGGAGGGGCCCAAAAGTGAACACAGGACTCAAGGTGCGGCCTCACCAGTG
Organism: Geococcyx californianus; assembly: GCA_013389885.1. Taxonomy (NCBI): domain Eukaryota; kingdom Metazoa; phylum Chordata; class Aves; order Cuculiformes; family Neomorphidae; genus Geococcyx; species Geococcyx californianus. The sequence goes on from VWPV01033110.1 coordinate 3,162, forward strand.
CTGAGCACAGGGGCACAGTCACCTCCCTGCTCCTGCTGGCCATGCTGTGTCTGACACAGGCCAAGATGCCATTGGCCCTCTTGGCCACCTGGGCACACTGCTGGCTCATGTTCAGCCAGCTGTGAGCCAACACCCCCAGGTCCTTCTCTGCCAGGCAGCTCTCCAGATATTCTTCCCTAAATCTGGGGTTGTTGTGTCCCAAGTGCAGGACTCAGCACGTGACCTTGCTGAACCTCATCCCGTTGGTCTCAGCCCATCGATCCAGCCCGTCCAGATCCCTCTGCAGAGCCTCCCTATCCTCAAACAGATCAACAGTATGACCTAGCTTAGTGCCATCCGCAAACTTGCTAAGGGTGCACTCAATCCCCTCATCCAGATTGTTGATAAAGATATTGAACAGGACTGGACCCAGCACATATTGCAGTATATTTTCTTCAAACATAGACAAAACAGACCAAACTATTTGGGAATTAAATCAGAAAAGTAGAGCTCAGGAAACTTAGGAACAGTCATTAAATTACATAAACTGCAGATTAGTTTATATAACAAATTTTAGTGACCTATAGGGAACAATATAATAAATATTTAATAATATGAATAAAAAAGGCTTTTCTTCTTCTGTAATAAACTTGGTGTACTGTACTTTTTTTTTTAAGCATTTCATTCAACTTGAATCCTGTTTTTCAGTGTGATAAGTAGCGGAGTATAGTACTGCGCTGCAAATAATTTAATGTTTTAAAGAACACTATTGCTTCTACAAGAATACTGGGTTAGTCTCACATGCCATAGCTTCATTCTCACTTCAGTGAAATAATTTAATTCATGAAGTCATCCAAAACCTTGACACATTTTCTTTTCCCAGTTCTTTAGCCGAACTCAGGCTAATCCTGTCTCTGACTAATATACTTACTATTTGCAAGTCTGTCAATGGCAGATTTTTCTTTCAAAGATTGTCAATAGTACTCTCACACTCTAACTTAGAGTGTTTTGGCAGTAGCATAGAAACCATTCAATCATCTGAAGTCATTCAGAATCATTCAACTCCTATATACAATGTAGTTTTCTTTGCATTTTTGCTGAGCATCCAGGAATTTTGTTGTCCTCTAATTAAATTCTTTCTTGTGTGTATCAATTTACCCTTTATGGAGCATCAGAGAGCTGCAAACAAAACCTCCCCATAATGGAAATACTTACATTCTAAGACAGACCAATTAAAGTATTGGAAGGTTTGTGTGTCATATCCCCCGTAAAAGAGAAAAGTCAGCCCTAAACAGTCTCTAAGACTAATGTGCATGAGTTGTTAGTTTCTGCTTTGTAAATACACTTAATGCTCAGCAAACCCCTTGTTTTCATAAATAACATTTCTATTACACAAAGCAACTACAGCTAAATCAAGGGAACCCTAACTGAGAGTTGAGCCTTGTGTGAAACATCAGGGGACAAACAATGCAGAACTGCTGATTGAGGAACAAGACTGAGCTCAGCCTGAGCAGCAACAGTGTGAAGAGAACTTTACAGACAAATCTAGATGACCGATTAATAGATATTTTGAACAGATTGCAAAGAAGGTGTCAGTCAGCTGAAACAAAACAATTCTTCATCTGAGTGACTTTGCTCTTTCAGAATACAACTGATTAATGTAGTTTTCCTTGGTGATAAAAACACAACTTTCTAAGCATTTATCCTATTACTGTCTTCACACTGGAGAATATGTAAGAACATTGGCAAAAAAGGATTGTATTATGGAAGATCATCTAGCTTGTAGTTTTTTTACAGTCATGATTCCAAATATGCTTTGTTCATATTTCTTTGTATTTGCATAGAAACAAAGAGATATGAGCAAAACATTTAGAATCACATACATATATGTGGCTGTTTTTCTTCTCTCCTGCCCAACAAAATGTTTTGACTATATATTCTGAACACTTTTTGAGTGCTTAAGATAATGAACAAATAAAAAATTCTGAGTAGGTACAGATAGCGTTTCACTTAATTTCTTCCACAAAAAGTTAGAATTCAATACAAGAAATGCAATTCTAATTATTTTCAAAGAGGCTGAAAAATAAATTAGAATCCTTTTGCTGCCATTGATGTACAATTTGTATCTATATAAGAAAGTAAAAAAAAAAAAAAACAAAAAACAGGTATGTTACTGTTTAATGTCCTCCAAAGAATTAGAGATAAATTCTCATTTACCATAAAAAATAGAAAAAAACTTTCTTAATGACACAAGAATTTGTTTTCAATCATAAGAATAGACAGGCTATCTCCCTTAGGATAAAGTGTGTTATGTTTCTTTGCTATATTACAGAACTGAATCAAGTAACAAAACTAGCTGGTTTATTCACCTCTGAGGCAGCTAACCAGTAATCATTTTACAAAACTTGCATTTATCTTTGTGCTGCAGCTCCAATTACGAATTAACAAATCTTTCTCTAGACCTCCTACAAAGCGTTCAAGGTAATTGATGAATTACTGAAAAGCGTAGTGCAATCTTGGACTCTCTGAGCAGCTGTCTGCAGCACGAACCTTTTTATAGGAGACGGAATTAATGGCCAGAATGGAGAAGCAGCCTTTATCATTATTCATGTCAGAAATTTAAATAGCAAGTCCTTGACACTTTTCTTCAGGTCACAGTGCTGTCTCAAAGTTTAGCCAAAGATAATGAGGGACATCAGGGAAGTTGCACAGAACCATGACTCTGGTGAAGCAGCTAAAAACTTGCAGCTTTGTGGAGGCTCATGGTGAGAGTGAAAGAATTTCATGGTGGTCCAGGATAAGAAGGAAACGAACAAGTATCAGAGCTGTGCTATTTATCAGCTAAGCCAGTACAGAGTTTTTTAATAAAAGCTATGAAGAAAACATCTTTTGGTAATAATAACTTTCTCGCCTTTTCAGAAGTTCAATTAATTTCATTATTTTAGTTTTCAAGTAATTAGATAAAGCATCAAAAAAAACATTAAAACAGAAACTAAACAAAAAATGTCAAAAAAGTTCATGATTTCAGACCACAACACTTCAGGAACATAATACAGGAACAAAACTTAGATGATAATGACTTTCTGTTTTATGCTGAACTACAAACAATAAGTAGCATTTAAGATAGAATCTAAACACAAAACTATTTTCTCTCTTAACAGTGTTGCTGGTTATCAGAAACATGAAAATCTGATGTTGTCAATTATTTGGAAAAAGAGAGAGTGTAGGAAAGAAGAAATATTTATTTTTAAAATGCCTTTGTGTTATTTTTTATCCATCTTCACACAGCTGGATCTATAACTACAGTTACCAGGTATAGGTGTGAATATTTTTTCTGAGTATTTAAAATAAGGCTTTATTTGTTTTTGACAATTTGAAAAGTTATAGCCAAAAACACTATTTGGGGAACTTCAGATCATGCTACTTTGCATTCTCATCAGGGCCCTATAATATTATGACTCCTTTACACACTCCTGGAGGGTTCACACTAGCTAACTTCCCCTTCTTAATATTATTAAAAGAGTGAGGAAAAAAAAAATAATAAAAAAAAAATCACTCCATTAATTTTTTTCAGTTTATCAGAATAAAAGAGATTTCAGAGTCAACTCTTGCAGGAAATATATGTTTCCTTATACCTTGTCATATATTTTTCTCTCTTTTTTTTTTTTTTTTCTGTTTAGTATACAGTGTTGTCTTGTTAGGGTTCCATAGTGGAAAGGATCAGGCCCAGGACACACAGGCATGAACTACAGGCTGACTTGTTCTTTATGTCAAAAGGCTGCTCAGCAGTATGGTGTTCAGCTTCTTTCAGATAGCATTCAGCACTCATAAAAAGGATGGAGGAAGAAATTGAATTATTTTTGAATTGGAAATATTTCTATGTAATATTAAAAAGTACATGTATACAATACAACCTTAGTAAGTAAATAAGATTCCTGGGTTTTTTTGAATCAAGGTTAGTGAACTCCCACCTTAAGAGGATTTTGCTCTCTCAGTGTCAAAAAAGGATATTTTTTTATTTTTATTAGAAAGGGAAAACTTAATCTTAAAACTTTCCAGAACATGAATAAATGGGCTACTACACTCCTCTAATAAAGGTGAGAGAAGACCTTATGTTAAACAACTGATTGCTGACATTGCCATCCACTCATAATCATTAGAAGTAACAAATTGAAATGAAATAATTATCTAAAAATCCGAAGACCTGCAGTTATGACTGAATTAACAACTGAGCTACATGCAGATCAGTAGAAGTGATTTTTTCAGTCTTGTAATAAGTCTGATGCATGCAATACAGAAAGATTCAGCATACTCATATTCTGTTAAAATAAGAAACACTACATACACCTCGTGTTTCCTTTATGTCATAAATACATGCTAAAATCATAACTTAATTATAGCTTTTTATTATATTCTAGTTAAACTCATCCTGTCAGTATGCTAATTGCAAATTTGACCATTACTATCCATCCACCTCAGACTGCATCTATGGCATTTTCTTTCAAGAGATCTCAAAATAAAAATTTAAATTTTATTCTATACAATATTTCAAACCTTGAGTACTAATTGCACCCAAATAAATTCAGACTAGTGAGTTTTTTCTAAAACTGTCATTTTTAATAATAAAAGGTTTAGACCACAGTGACAACATTGAAATATACTGTTTATGTGCTTCATTACATACATGTTTTATGTCATGAATGGAACATATGTGTGTGTTTAGAGAAAAAAAATCTTGATTAATTTATTTTTCCATTAAGCGTATTATTCCATTAAACATACCCATTCTGCAAAATATTCATTATTCAGCTTCTACTGAAGAAAAATCTAAACAATTTTCCTATATGCAAAGACCTCAGGAGTATTAATAAAAAGTGAACCATTCTCATGTTCTGAACAGTAGAAATATTGAGTGATTTCAGTTGGATCAAAAATTTCAATCAATGTTTGAGAAGGCAAGGAGTGGAGAGGAAAGTAAGAAGAATAGGAATAGGGTTTTTTTTCTACAAAAACTTTTAATCTTATCCCGTGAAAGCAATTCCTAAAGGAATTTTACTGTAGATTTCAATAAAAATAGCACTGAGCTAGTCAATGAGAGCTGAATATCAAAAGAAAAGATAGCAAAAAATTGATTCTGGTGTTTTTATTCAAAACCTTTTTTGTTCTTTTTAATCATATGCTTTTTTTTTAAAGTTGACTAAACATGTATAGGGAGAAATTCATTAGAGTTATTTAAGATAGGAGCCTTAATGTGGAATTGTCTCTGTGAACCTCCCTTTTCACTTTCTACATAAACAGCTTGCAATAAGCACACAAACACTAAAGGACTATCAGCACAGATTAATTCCCATATTTGGGGGTTCTTGATTTCCTTACTGCTTCATAACATTGAAAAAGAATAAAACAGATAAATATTTTTAGACATACTTCTTTACCCTTTTCTACATTTTTCGCGATGATATAATGAAGATTATCTATCTATCTGTCTATCTATCTATCTATCCATCTATCTATCTATCTATCTATCTATATGTTAAGACAATAAAGACTTTCTGGACTATTTATTAACAGAAATAATAATAAAAAAGGTATCTAACACCATTCCATTAACGTGGTTCTCAAATGTAACTTTAAATATGCTGAATCTGAGGAAACCACTAAAAGACAAAGAACACCAGAATGAAATGGACTTCAATATAATCTCTGAAAAACCTTCACACACAATACTTATTTGTGACCAATATTTTTTTCTTTGTGATGCGTGATATAGTTTCAATGAGGTATTTTTGTGAAAATAGATGTACAGCCATGCCTTATTACTAAGTTGAAAAATATAGAAAACAAATCTCAGAATCTGTCATTAACAAAAAAATTATATTTATTTAATCAATCATGTAAACTAGGAACTACGCATAGAAGCACAGAATCTTAACATCATAGAATAATTAAGCTTGGAAAATACCTCTAAGACAATCAAGTCCAACCATCAGCTCCACATGGCTGTGCCTACTAAACCATGTCCCCAAGTGCCATGTTTACACATTTTTAGGATACCTCCAGGTATGGTTACACCACTGCTTCCCTGAGTAGCCTGTTCCAATGCTTGACCACTCTTTCAGTAAACAAACTTTTCCCCTGGTGCAGCTTCAGGCTATTTCCTCTTTTCCTATCACTAGTCACTTGGAAGATAAGACCAAAGCTCATCTTGCTGCAATCTTCTTTCATGTAGTTGTAAAGAGCTCTAAGGTCTCCCTTCAGTCTCCTCTTCTCCAGACTAAACAATAACAAGCTGTTCCTCATAAAACATATGCTCTAGACTCTTCATTAGCATTTTTGCCCTCCTCTGGACACACTCCAGTGCCCCAACATCCTTCTTGTATTGAGGGGCCCAAAACTGAAAACAGTATTTGAAGTGCAGCTTCACCGGTGACAAGTATAAGATCACTTCCCTAGTCCTACTGGTCACACCATTTTTGATACAAGCCAGGATGCTATTGGCCTCTTGGCCACCTGAGCACACTGCTGGTTCATATTCAGACAGCTTTGGATCAACACACCCAGGTCCTTTTCTGCTGGGCAGCTTTCCAGCCACACTTCCCCAAAGCTGTAGTATTGCTTGGGGTTGTTTTGACTGATGTGCAGGACCTGGCACTTAACCTTGTTAAACCTTATACAGCTGACTTGGATCCACCAATCAAAGCTGTTCAGATCCACCTACAGAGCCTTCCTACCCTCAAGCAGATCGACAGTCTTGCCTAGTTTGGTGTCACCTGCAAACGTATTGAAGGAGCACTCAATTCTTTCATCCAGATTGCTGACAAAAATATTAAACGAGATTGGCCTCAACACTGAGTCCTGGGGAACAGTGTATGTCATCAACCACCTACTGCATTTAGCTCCGTTCACCACAACAGTCTGGACTTGGTCATCCAGACAGTATTTTAGCCAGGTAAGACTATACCTGTTTAAGCTATGAGCTGCCAGCTTGTCTAGGAGAATTTTGTGGGAGACAGTGATAAAGGCTTTACTAAAGTCCAGATAGATAACATTCACAGGTTTTCCTCATCCATTAGGCATGTTACCTGATTATAGAAGGAGATAAGTTTAGTCATGCAAGACAGACCTTTCATGAACCACTGTTGGCTTGTCCTGTTCCCCAGGCTGTCCTACACTTGACTGGTGTGCATACTCAAGATGAATGGCTTCATAACCTTTCCCGGTACCAAGATCCAGCTGATAGGCCTGTAGTTCTCCAGATTCTTTCAGTCCTTCTTTTAGATGGGAGTTACGTTGTCAACCCTCCAGTCATCCAGAACCTCCACTGTTGACTAGCGTAGCTTATGAATGATGGAGAGTGGATGGGAGGTTTATTCGGTACTCCTTCCCTGTCTTACAGCTCTGGGGATAACTGGCCTGACTCTTAAAGACAGAGGTAAAGAACCTCAGCTATCTCCACATCTTTGGATGCACGGTTTCTGTGCACTTCTTCAGTTGCCTGTGTCTTCTTCCGAAAGTGGTAAACTCTCCTTCTTTACCGAATCCTAGCAAAAGCTCCCTGTTCAGCCAGGTCGGTCCCACTCATCAGCTGTGTGTCTGTGTGGGAGCTCATCTGAGTTGTCACATTCATTCTGGTGGTTGCTTTCAGGTGAGGTGAAACCATAGTCAGATCCTCTTCTGGAAAGACAATGACCACAAGTTGAATTACCCTCTAGAGCCAGCAAGCAGATTACACCCTGCCTGCACACCCTCCCCTGCCTACCCTAGTCGCTGTGCAAACTGGTGTGCCACTCCCTTCTGCCACACCACGCCCTGATGCCACACCACGCACTGTTTGCCCATCCTGTTTGCCACGTTCCTGGTCACTCATGCTCCCTGGGGGCTGCTCTTGTATGTCAGGGGGATTGGCCACCATCACTCCTGCCCCTGACCATGCTGGGTCAGAGCTGCCACTTGTCAGGAGCACATTCTTTCCTGCTGAGGAGGGGTTGTGAGTGTATGTGAAGGGGCTAGGGTACCCTCTCGCTATCGATGCTTTGGCCTTCATGATTTGGCCACAGTCTGTTGCTTTAGGAAGAGTCTCCTGGCACAATTTTTCACTCTGGAGCCCTTTGCCATATATTTGATACCTGTTGGTACCTCCGAGTTCCTTTCATTTCACAAATCCTCTGACAGAAAATAGCTTTTGAAATAGTCTTTTAAATGAGATCTTTTTTTCCATTTCCAATGTAAGGGAGGCTTAATACACATAGATTCTAGAAATACAGGAGAAATATATCCTGTAAATAAAGTTATCAAGCTTCATGCGAAAAATAAATAAGGCTTAATTTTTGTGTCTTTAGGTTTATACTTAGTGAATAACAACAATGTTTATGTGAACAGGGCAATAATAATAGATGTTATGGTGATAGGCAATTTAAAAGAAAGACCTGAATCATGAGGAAGCAGAAGGAAGCTTCATTGGAGAATGTGTAATACTGAAAAAAACCCCTCTAAGGCTGTAAAGATAAAAAGAATATAAATTGCATAAAATTTTGAAGAATACAAAGGAAGTGGCTATGCAAACAATGCACACATAAAATCTGAATAAAACATTACTATAAATGTCTGATTTCATATCAAACTAAAAAGGGTTTAAATGGGATATAAAAAATGCATTTCAGATGTAATTTCTAGCTCCTGTTCTTACCAATAACTTTCTGTATTCTTGATCCAACCTAAATATTGTTGTGTTGCTAAGATCCATCAACAAGTGTCTTACGATTCGAACAGATGTTCCTGTTTTTCAGGCCTATTGGTGCTAATATGCAGTGTAATTTTGCTCAGGGGAGTAAGGGAGCTAATAGAGGATATCTGTAGCATTAACATGCTGAGAAATGGTCCATCTATGCCAAAGAATTGCTTCAGAGAACACAGACTTTTACTCAGGGGTTTTATTTTCCCCCTACAGTGCACTTCATAGATATTCCAAATACCTGTGAGTCAGTCAAGAGTATAAATGGGATAAAATTAGTAATGGATAGGTTTGTATTTTAACTAATTCCCCAGAGACACAAAGCAAATCTAAAAAAGCTTACATGCATACATTTTTAATTACAAACTTTTACAGTATAAATGTATTGGACTGCAAACAAATGAAGGATCACTTGCTTCCCTGAGCCACCATAATCAAGGAATAAAATCCTATTTATTGCTTTTGCCACACACATTAATGTAAAAAAAAAAAAGCAATTATTCCAGAGATAAAAACTATTTTTTATGGCTCTACTTTGTTAAAACAGCTTGTTCTGGAAAATAAAAGAAGCTTGATTTTCAACAGTAAAGAGATGGAGAATGGACTCAACACATCGGTGATTCACTTGTGAGTTCAGATAAATATACAAGTGTAGGAAGAGAGATGGTTGAGAATACATAAGAATGATCGATGGTAGAAGTCATAAGAATAAAATCTTTATGTTTGCAACCTGTAGTATCTGGAGGATATGGATTTTTTTTTTCCTGAATGTTCTTTGGCTGTTTACTGTAAACTATGGTTCAGTTTTGATCTTAAAGGACATTAAGCTTGATTTATTTTGGAAGGTTTTTTGAATGGAAAGGTGGAAGGGTTTTTTTGTAAATTTCGCTAGCAAAAGATCAGACAATTTTTTTTAAAAACAGCACTTTTATGTCCTATAGAATTACTGTGTAAACCCTGTTCATTGATAATACAGTCCTGTCATTTCTCAGATAAAATATCACATATGACTTATGGATTGCAAATTCATTTTGTTCCAGATGTTGTACATCTCCTATACATATGTTACTTTGAATGCTTGTACATAAACAGAAAACCTAATGAATATATATATTTGTATCTTATTTACTGCAAATATATAGGGTATCTTCTCAGCAAGTTCATTAAAGTAAATCTGCATGAAATCCATTCCATATGTTCAGTGAAGCTGACCTTTTTATGATCAAGATTTCCAGATGTTTGGAAACTCTAAATATCCTGAACAAATTGACAGATATTAAAAATTCAAAGTTACAAGATAGTCTGAATTCAACCTATAAGCAATGTCCAAGTGGTCACTGAAGTTTTAGAGACAACTGAATACATAGTGGGTCCACTCTTGACATTTACTTTACAAAAATGCTTGAAGTCTAAAAACTTTGATTAGACCAAGATTTGAGATATTTATATTCCAAATAATGGAAGTTCCGGATCATATTTTTTAATATTTTAAGCTATTCCTAAATATTTTGTAACACCGAGTATGAAATTTGCTCAGATAGCAGACATCAAGGGAGAGGAAGAGTCCCTTTTCCTTTGTTATTACTTCTACATTTAATAATAAACAAGTCTTCCTGGCAGTCTTTTGAAAGTGGAAGAAATCATATCCAGTCAGACCCTTAAAAGAACTATTGCAATTTAAAGAACAAGTCTACAGTTTATATGCAACATGTATTCACAAGCCATTTACCTCTAAGTCTGCGTTAGTCCTGGACTTCAGAGTGGAGAGGATTAGACAGGGCAATTACTGCTAAGCTTTGTAACTCATTGTGCTGTTTAAGTAACATAAATAAAACACGATCAGCATGTTTTTAAAATGTTTTTCCTATCCACACAGTCTCAGATGAAGTCCCTCATCTCTGAGCTTCAAAGGTAACATTGCATTTTTAGAAGGCCTTAGTTCTTACAGAAGATCTGGGTTTTATTTGGTCTGGGATAATTACATAATTGTGCAAGAAATCTAAAGACACTTTTTGGAGTCTGAGTGTCAAATAGCGCTAAGCTATAGATGTTTCAAACTTTATCACTTAAGGAGGAGCCTAATGCCTGAAAACAACCACTAAAAAGTAGTAAATATTGAAAGGCAGTACATATAGGATATTTACATGTGTCATGGTTTTCTTATTTTCGTAGTTTTTGTACTTCCTTTCCCAAAGTAGTGAGCAATAATTATCTTTTTTTTTAAACAATCAGTTTACCACACTCTGCCACAAATTACCTTCTATGTCTGAAATGAGATTCCATGTCGCTCACTGGGGTTGCACTGGCTTGTCATAAGTGCAAAATAAAAGGGGAGGATCTGAGCCCCCACTTGTAGGAAACATTGAAACATTTCTGCCTTTGGACCCCAAAATTAGGAAGAAAAAAACCTCCCAACAATCTCATATTCTTCCTGCCAAAGAAGCCAGAAAGGTCTGCAACCCTTCCTCCTGTTCTTCCTCAAGATGATGGGTACCTTTGGCTCAGAAGGACACTAGAAAGGTAAACGTAACATGAGAGGAAAAAAGATAGCTATTAGAGAATTTTTGTATTAATGTGTTTATATCCTTACATCAATAAGAATAGTATGAATAGTCTTTTTATTAGACCATTAAACCAGTAACTTTTTAGTTCTATATATTTACTCCTAACAAATTTCTGTACTGCTTTAACACACTAGAGGGTGGAATGATACTGCATACTGGTTACTAACACATAGCTCAAAATATAATACTAGAAGAAGAGGAAGAGCATGAATGCCATATTAAAACATATCCTCTTAGTGTCAGTGGGAACCATTTCTTTGATTAAGTAAGCTAGCTATTTTGTCCTAAGCTTTCTGTATCACATGATGTGGCAAGTTGCTTCTTAGCCTATCCACCATCTGTGACTAAATTACTTTTGTCCTTTTGTGAGGTAGGTTGGAGCGGTATCTATAGGCTGAAAACTCCAAGGACAGCAGGAAACAAAGTGGGTTTGTTTAAACAGATAAAATCCATTAGACAGGTACATCAGGGATTCTCTGTAAAATCTATTTTAAGCTCTAAGCCTGACTGGCAATTGTGCAGAAAGTCTTTCAGTGCCTAACAACAAACTGGTATAAGGCACTACAGAAGGAACTGCTATTGTTCTTTGCTTGCGCTCTTTCCTCTGAAGTCTAGCCTGGCTTGTACAAATGGGGCCTATGCTGGGAGAGAATAGTGATCACTCCACATTCAAGGCAATGAGTAAATCCTCAGGGGAGCAAAGGAACATATGTGAAAGCAATTGCTGTGACTCGTTTTGAAAGGTTACAAAATGCATTCCCCTAACACCCTGTCATTCTCTGTTCTGCTGACTAACATAGAAACAAGTGTGGGACTCAGCTGCTCCCTTTCATACTTCCCTCACTCTTCACCTTATGCTTTCTACTCTTTCTGAACACATCAAAGCTTTAGAGTTTGTGACAGCACTTCACTTCAGGCAATTGCTGCTGGAAAAGTTCCTACACTCACAGCTGGGTAGGACTATGTAATATCTTTACTCTGTGCAAAGAATGCTTTCTGGACATGATCAAATGGTTTTAACAACTTGAATCTAGAAGAATGGTAATTGTTTAGCCTCTTTATCAAACTTCTTGAAAAACTGAATTTTATTGATGTTTAACAACAGTGGAAGATGGGGTTTTGACAAGAACTATAGTCTCCTAGAAGACTGAGAATTTAATTAAATAATGAGACTTAAAAACAATGTTGAAGGATAAAGAATATTCACAGACCTATTCACTTTAATAATGCTGCTCAATTCTGAATAAAATTATTATTTTTTCTTACGTCTTCAATTAAAAATATCTATTCTTTCCTAGTTTTCTATGAGACCTACCTCATTTAATGGGCAGTAACCTACAAATTGCAATAGCAGTGCTGATGTGAGCTACAAGAAGCAAAACAGTTGAACTGTTACTAATTTAAAAATTTTCCTATTTTCTTTCTGAGACAGAATGTGAAAATACAGGTATGTTTAGCATTTTGGAATACAATAAAATGAACAAGAACTAAAGTTTCTGAAAATCCTAACTACAAGAAAACATGTATTTTAAATTGAAATAGAAATAAAACGTTATTTAAGAAACTACAAGAGGGAGTAGTCAGTGAACATTACTCTTTGAATCTGGCCATCTTTCTGGCATCTTTGCTTGGGGCACAAAAACCAGAGCTTTGAAAGTCAGAACTCATGGATGAAAATGTAAGGAAAATAAATTGATAAGACAAATATAAAGATAATTTCTATGTCCTTACTAAGTGCTTTAAACAAGACTTATTTTGGATTGGCTTACTGTTTTCTTATTTCCATTACATAACCATGGATTCTTTCATATTCATAAAACATTTGATTTTAGGCACATCATTGTGGTATAATGTTCATTTCACAAATGTCATGACATTTGTTCTCCAACCTGATTTCTACTCTCTTCCCTCATTAGCATTCCTGCTTGGCGACTGTCCGTGTTCTTATTATTATTCCTGTGCCAATTCATGACACCTGGCCACAGTAACCTTTCAAACGGTTTAGGACATGGAATTCCCTGGGTTCAGGCTAATTTCAATATGCAGAAAAAGCTATGAGTGATTGGACAAATGCCCAGATTTTTCATGAGACTCCATTCTCATTTATAATTTAAAAAATATAAACTTATTTTACCAAATATGATAATATTTATTCAGATCTGAATCTTAAAGACACACATGCACAGTTATGTGGAGAAGACGCAGACAGAGACAAAGACACAAGTGATGTGCAAGAGCAGGAGGGACCATAGGAAAAGAAATCTTGAAGAAAAGCAAAACAGCTACTCAGAGTATGGCCAGAGCAAAAGAAGTCACCCCAAGCAGGGAAGCTGAGGGGAAGGTATGACTGCAAAGGGATTGTAGCTGATGAAGGAACATCAAGGCAGGACAGCAGAATCCACAGTGGAGTGACATCTTAATTCCTCCATTGACCTTTGCCTTACCAAAACAACTGGATATAATGTGTGACATGGGAACTGAAGACCAGGAAATGGGGAGGGAAGGTGTTTTGCCTAGGGGTTTGTTTATTTATTCATTTATTATATTTCAATACCAGAATTAGTAAACAAAAGTTTTCTACTGGTAATTAATTAAATCAATTGAAGCATCTTCCATCATAGGCTTGCCAAGCTGGTGAAGAGGTCTTTAAATTAAAACTGTCAGGAAAGAGGAATCTCATTCGATCCCATTGCTGCCAGTTTGATACCAATGCTGACAATAGATGCCCAAAGCCTGTAGAAAGATCACAGGTCATCGAGAAGAACACCTGAAGAGCAGCGCAAAGGAATTCCATCCACTTCAGCCAGTAAGTCAGCTTCATTGGCGGCTTGAGAGGTGGACCTGTGCAAACCCCATGAATTTCAACAAGGCCAAGTGCAAGTTCCTGTACCTGGGTTGTAGCAACACATGTTTTCAATACAGGCTGAGGGATGAAGGGGTTGAGAGTAGCCCTGCAGAGAAGAATTTTGGGTTGCTCATGGATGAGAAGGTGGATGTGACACAGTAAATTGTATTGCAGCACAGAAGACCAATTGTATCCTGGACTGCATCAAAATAAGTGTGGTCACCCAGTTGATGAAGGTGATTCTTCCCCTCTCCTCTGGTGAGGTGCTGTCTGGAGTAATACATCAAGTCCTTAGCACAGGAAAGACACAGACTTGTTGGAGCAGATCCAGAGGAGGATCACAAAATTGATCAGAGGGCTGGAACACTTCTCCTATGAAGGCAGAATCAAAGAGTTGGGATTGTTCAGCCTGGAGAAAAGAAAGCTCCTAGAAGACCTAGCAGCATTTCAGTACCTAAAGGGGGCCTACAAGAAACCTGGAGAGGGATTTTACGCAAAGGCATCTGGTGATAGGGCAAAGGATAATGGCTTTAAAATGAAAGAGAATATATTCAGACTGGATATAAGGAAGAATTTCTTCATGATGAGAGTGATGAGGCATTGGAATAGATTGCTGAGATAAGTTGTGGGTGCTTCATCTCTGAAAGTGTTTGAAGCCAGGTTGAATGAGCCAGATCAGGCAGCCTGATCCAGTGGAAAGTGTTCCAGACCTTGGCAGGGGGATTGGAACGGGATGATTTTTGAGGTCACTTCCTACCCAAACCACTATATGATTCTATGATAAGTACCCTGACTTGAACTGGGTTTTTTTTTTTAGCTGAGGACAGGCCTTCAGACTCTTTGAAATAAAATGTGTAAAACTTCAGAAACTGATGTAATGCTTTCCTTTCTGTATTTTCTTTTTTTTTTAGGCATTATGATAATATCCTCTTTATTACCAATTATATGAATAACGTATTGATGAATTCTGAGGAATTTTTTAGTAGATCATTAGAGATGAAGATATTTTAGGTAATTTATGTAATTGATATAAATGAAGTCACTGGCCATAATCTGTAATTAAACATGATTTTCATTTTTCAGCAAATTGCATCTTTAATGTATAACAGCCTCTCTATATCTGTCTCATCTCATATGTAGCATTTATTTCTGCAAATTATAAACCTCCTCTCTCAATGTGGAATTATTTTTGAGTATTTAAAAATAAATCAGTTAATGAATTAACAATACTTTAAAAAATAGACACTTCCAAAGATATTAAAATATCCTATTTGTTGGCACTCAACCACTTCCCTGGGCAGACTCATGCAAAGTAGATGCTTTCAAAGATTAAAATTCTGTTGGTCAATGTGCTTTTTCCTCAAATGCATCTTGTAGTAACACGATAGACTCCCAGGCCCTTCAGCCAGTTATTTCAAAAGAAAGTAGGATTTTTTTACTCTAACTTGTACTTATCCAGTGTTTACTCTAATCCCCTGCATTTATCCCATAAACTCATGCCTCTAGATAACTTGTCTGCGATGACATGTTCTCTAATGTACTTAATCTATTTAATACCTGTATCTGGTTACCTTTGGATTTCTTTTAAATATGGCTTTAACTCTGTATTTTCTGGATATGTTAGCCTCTTTCTGTACTACTATTTAAGTTTGTACTGACTAATCTGAAGTTTTAACCCTAAGAAGTATTTTTGCATGTTTTGTGAGACAAAAGAAAAAGTATCAACAGATACACAAATAATATCTGTTCTGAAAAACACTGATAAATAACAGTTGCTTCATGTGAATAAGCCCTATGATAAATATCTTGAGAGAAGGGTCAAATGATATCTTGATTAAAGTCAATAAAGCAGAATGACTCCTGGGAAATGCCCTTTAAGGTCAGTGGGACTACATCTTATACAGCCAAGAGTATTTTTCCACCTCAAATTTACCGTATCTTGCTGTAGGATTTCTCCCTGCAGTTAATTTTGTATTTAGTGTCTGGAGTTGATTTATTTACAGACTGTTGTTGTAGAGATTTCTAGTGAAATATTTTATGTTTCTATTCTCCTTAAGAGTGATTAGAGGTGAACATCTGTGCCCTACACAAATTATGACCCTATGAAGGTAACTTTCAAAAATGTGTAAACAGATATGGTAGCTGCAACATATTGCTTAGCTGTAGCAATATGGTGACCCAGATTTCTGACAGACTAGATTTGTTTAGCTTTCTTCATTTTGGCTTGTGTGTCAAATAATACACAGAAAGCGTATACAGAAATAAGTTGAAATATAAGTAGTAGACATAGTATACTCTACATTTTCACGTGCATTAGGATATATAAGGTGAATGTAGTACCTAACACATTAGGTGTACTGCTAAATTTTTAAGAAAACCTAACTATCTAATCAGGTCTACATGCATAAAAGCCTAGACCATTTGAGTGTCTGACCATATGTATAATCGAAAAGTGACATTTTTATCTACTATATTTAATCAGATAGATTAAAGATAGGATATATTTGTCCCTTTCAGCTTTGTAGTTGATCAAAAGAAAACTTTATTAACAGCTTCCCATTACAATAGAGTGGCTGCACATAGAAAATTCAAAACTTTGCATGTAATATCTATCTTGATTACCTTAGATCAGGTTGGTTATACAATGTTCTGCTCTGAGATGCTGACTAGGAAGCCATCTGTGTTGCACAGAATGTCATGATAAAGCGAGGAGTCTGCCACAAAATTGCAATTTTCTATACAAAGAAATATAGTTAACTGTGGGACAAAGTCTGAGCAAAAATCCTTGTGAGAATACGGTCCTATTCAATGGCAACTGTGGCTATTCTTAATGTTATCATATAATGATTCAGCAGTATATTTAGAAGTACATGTTGTTGAGGTTACTGCTAATCAGTTACAGCCAACAACTAGGAAGAGAGAAATGTCAGAATGCTTTCATACTTGTGTCCTACCAACAGAAGTCACAAAGACTGAAAACATAATTATTGTCATCATTTTAAAGGAAATGTGGCAAGCCACAAGGTATTTTTAGATAGTGCTACAAATGTTCAGATTCAAGGGAAAAACTACATAAAACTTGTACCTCAAGCTACGGCAGCAACTGAGTCATTCAAAACATGAGAGAAGAAACAGTTAATATATTAAAAAATGATGTAGTGCATACATATTCTTTTTTTAAAACTTCTTAATTAAACCTTAGCTTTTTTGTCAGAAGGGCAGAAGCACTACTTTTCTTCCTGTTCTTTTCATGATCTGATTGTATTTCCAACGAAAACAATTTCAATGGTTGGAAATTCAAGCCATCTGGGAACAGAACATTGTTCATTCTCAGAATGTGCTGTTCACTGTCCATATTTTCCATCTCTGAAGCTCGCTGTGTTTCATTCTCTTTCTTTTTTCATTTGCAACTTCCATTTTCTCCTGGTTGCTAGACCACTGATTATTTCTGTTTTGTCAGAACACTTTAATAGCACTGATATTCTCTATTAATTTGCAAAGCACTTATTGCATTTCAGCTTTGAAGCTCTCAACATTTTTATTAGCTTGTGTGAACATATTCCCAGCAGTTTGAAACCAAGTTCAAATCTCTTCCAAATATTAGGAAAGTTTTGTCTTCAGGTACCATACTACAGATACGTTCTGAGTAGGTTTTATGCCTCAAAATGCAGCCCTTTTCAATACATCAAAAAATGTTATTCCTCTATTCTTTCAGCTATTGTTGTTCTTGTTATTATTATTTTTTTATTGTTGTTGCTATTATTGTTATAGTTACTGTTATTACAATTGTTTTCTCTGTTTATTCTACAAAAGTATTTATTCCATTTGATTTGAATTTGCTAATTATTTTTGACTATTATCAAATGGTGTTTTGTGAAAATGAGCATTGTTTTCAGGAAAAAAGGAAATATTAGAATTGGACCATTCTTTGGTATCACTCAGAATAAATCGTCCCCCTTACAGACACCTATTTGGGATTTTTACTTCTTAATTATTAGGATTAGGTGAATAATACATTTTGACTTGATTGTTCATTTGAGGTATTTTGGCTTTTTTCTGGTGTGTGCATTACAAACTCAGGTAATATTGTTGAAAAAGAACTGGAACAGACAGAGATCTAGGTTGATTTAAGACAGGAATATAGGTTAGCTGTCTGTAACCAAGGCTGACTACCAATTCTCTGTGAGACAGCAGGGTTTAATTCTTAGTCATTGAACAGCTTGTGTAATCATATACATCTACAAAATCTGTCTAAAACTCTACCTTTTGAAAACAGTATATCATACTGTTCAGAGGGCAAGACAGTGGAAAAAAATCAAGCCTAACATCTTAGTCTGGCAAACCCTTGAAATATTGCTTCATAAAATTTCAAGCTTCTTTAACTGTGTCTCCGCTGAGACATTCATAAAGCTAGATGGAGAGTTCCGGAGTCTTTGACAGAGCTCTACTGCCTTAACTGTTACTGGAGATCTTCCAAACCAATCTGTAACCTAGGGTAATAAGATTCAAATCTATGGCGAAAGAAATCAGATCATTGAAACCTTTCAATAAATCATCTCATTGTAAGTGAATGCGAGGTCTCTTCTCATTTACTGTATTTTCTCCCATTTACTGTATTATGGCCTATTGTTTTGTCACACTGTACTATGGCCTTCTTGAAAAGATTCTTACTATAGAAGATATAAAAGAAAAAAATGCTAGCTATGTAAGTATGATATAAACTTGCTGTACCCTCAAAGAAGAACTGACATAAAATACATTTCAAATGGAGCTACCGTGTGTGTGTATGCTGAGGGGCAGAAATATCTAGAAAATAAAAAAAACCTAGAAGCTAAGAAGAAAGATTTCTTCTTCTGTGAATATGAGGCCATCATTGTGCTGTAAGCAGATGCAATGCCTTTCTTGGTGCTACAGGTCAGGGAGTAAATACTGCAGCATGCAAATGACTAAACAAACAGTGCCATTTCTCTCAAAGATCTTAAATAAAATATTGTACATAAGTAGCAAAGAAAATTAATTTGGAATTTGCCTGAAAATTATTGTCACGTTATTGGTGGGATACAGTAGAGCTCTCTTTATAGCACAGCATGATCCAACAACAAATTGTTCTTCCTGTGGATGGGTCGTGAAATTGTCTTCAAAGGAAAAAGGAGATGAAAATAAAGAAATTTCTGTCAGCTGTCATAAAATCCCATTCTGCAAACTGTATAAAAACGCTCAAAATAGAAATACACAGTTTGGTCCAAAAACTAAGAGAAGATCAAGTGAATGGTGCATAAGGCTAGGCTGTAAGTGCTGCAAAGAACAGATGAGGATCACAAGTGTGATACAGACTCCTTAGGAGGGCCAGGATAAGAACATGAGGAGAGGGAGTTGCCCTTTATGTGAGACAGCAGCTGGAGCGGATGCAGCTCAGTACATGAAGCTCTGTCTGGTAATTGAAGCAAATCAGATTTTGTGAATTAGGATCAAAGAGCAAAGCAAATCTGACAATACAGTAGGTATCTCCTATAGAACACCTGACCAGAAAGAATGTCAGGCCCTCTATAGTTAGATCACAACAGCCTCACTCTCACTTGCCCTGATCTTTATCAAGGACTTCAAACATCCTGAAGTCTACTGGGGGAATGATGCGTCAGGACGTAAGCAGTCCAGGAGGTTCCCAAAGTGCATTGACAACAACTTTCTCTTCCAAGTGACAGAGGAATCAAAGAGGAGAGATGCCTCACTGAACATTATACTCAACAGCGAGGAGAGGCTCATACTTTAAAAATAACAGAAATTTCATAGGATCACTACAATCATTTAGGTTGGAAAAAATCTTTAAGATCATGAAATCCAAATGTAAACACCAAACTCATCACTAGACCTTGTCTGTAAGTACCAAATATATACATATCTCAAATGCCTCCAGGGATGGTGACTCAACCACTTCCCTGGGCAGACTCTTCCAAATCTCAGTTGGTCCTTTTCCACCAGACAGCTCTCCAGACACCCTTTCCTAATTCTATAGCATTGCTCAGGGCTGTTGTGACCCAAATGTGGAAGCTCACACTTGGCCTTGTTGAATCTCATACAATTGGCCTTGGCCCATTGATCCAACCTCTCCAGGTCTTCAGAAGTGCCTTCCTGCCCTCAAGCATATTGACATTCCTACTCAATTGATGTCATCTGCAAACTTACTGAGGGAGAATTCAATGCTCTCATTCAGATCTTTGGTAAAGACAGGCCTCAACACTGAGCTGTGGAAAACACCACTTGTGACCAGCTTATCAACTGGATTTAATTCCATTCACCAGAAGTCTCTGGGCTCAGCCATCCAGCCAGTTTTTTACCTAGTGAAGTGTATCTCTGTCTAATCCACAAGCACCAGCTTCGCAGGAGAATGCTGTGGGAATAGTGTCGAAGGTTTTACACAGACTTTCACTCATCCACTCTGCTGATGACTTGGCTACAGAAGGAGATCAGTTTGATTGAGCAGGACCTGTCTTTTGTTAACCCGTGATCCACTAGTTGTCCTGCACTGGTTTCCTGAGCACGCTTGTGATGAACTGCNGAAATCCAAATGTAAACACCAAACTCATCACTAGACCTTGTCTGTAAGTACCAAATATATACATATCTCAAATGCCTCCAGGGATGGTGACTCAACCACTTCCCTGGGCAGACTCTTCCAAATCTCAGTTGGTCCTTTTCCACCAGACAGCTCTCCAGACACCCTTTCCTAATTCTATAGCATTGCTCAGGGCTGTTGTGACCCAAATGTGGAAGCTCACACTTGGCCTTGTTGAATCTCATACAATTGGCCTTGGCCCATTGATCCAACCTCTCCAGGTCTTCAGAAGTGCCTTCCTGCCCTCAAGCATATTGACATTCCTACTCAATTGATGTCATCTGCAAACTTACTGAGGGAGAATTCAATGCTCTCATTCAGATCTTTGGTAAAGACAGGCCTCAACACTGAGCTGTGGAAAACACCACTTGTGACCAGCTTATCAACTGGATTTAATTCCATTCACCAGAAGTCTCTGGGCTCAGCCATCCAGCCAGTTTTTTACCTAGTGAAGTGTATCTCTGTCTAATCCACAAGCACCAGCTTCGCAGGAGAATGCTGTGGGAATAGTGTCGAAGGTTTTACACAGACTTTCACTCATCCACTCTGCTGATGACTTGGCTACAGAAGGAGATCAGTTTGATTGAGCAGGACCTGTCTTTTGTTAACCCGTGATCCACTAGTTGTCCTGCACTGGTTTCCTGAGCACGCTTGTGATGAACTGCTCCATAATCTTCCTTAGTATCAAGGACAGGCTGACAACTCTGTAGTTTCATATTTGTTCTTTATACTAAGGTATTGATGTAATAGATATCAATATAGTATATATTGTTGTATTCATGTTTCTACAGGTAATGATTTTAGAGTGAGAACAGATTGAAGATATTGCTGTGCTTAAAATCATAAATCTCATGCTTCGTATTTCCTGTGGATCATTTCTCTGCAGTTAAACTTTTTTAGTACTTCTGACATGTAATATGTAATAACTACCTGTCATGTCATCTTTATTTGAAAGGATGGAAAGTGATACAACAAAATATACATCTATACACAAAGATTTTACCTTCTAGCAGGAATATTTCTACAGAAATAAATGTTGAGTAATTGTAAAAGTTATATGTGCAAAAAAATTCAACTGAAGATAAACAATTAACATGGGTTTCTGTAAATTCGATAAACGGCAGCTTCTTTGTATAAAATCAATTTCTCAATAAGGTATTCAGTTCTGCTCGTTTTGACTTGTCATGCAGATATCATGAGTGAGCTTCAAGTCTGTCGGTATCTCCATGTCGTGATCCTGTGCTAACGCAAAATGGCTCCTCCAGAAAGATGCTGCGGTTTTAGTTTCCCGATTAAATGTACAATTTAAAAATTATGTTTCTAATTTCAGAATCTGATAAAGCATTGAATTATTTGAAATAACATCATGTAAAGTGGTAGTGAAAATGGAAAAAAAAAAATCTTTGTTTGAAATGATTGCTAGTGTCTAAACCAATGCTCTAGAGCACTTCAAGGAACTATCTGCACACATATTGATAACATAGTTAAAGGTTTTCTGTCACTGTTTTGCTTAACATCACATGTAAGATAATTGAAAAGTAATTATACATTTTTGTTTGTTGTCAAATATTTGCCTCTGTGGATAGTGACTACATTATCTCTCAAGGTGATCTGATATTGGTCTTCTTTAGGGTAGCAACAGTTGATAATCAAAATTTTATCTCCATACAGATTTCTGACTTCATTCTCCAAAAGAAACTTTTCATCAGCTGGCAAATATCCTTGGATTTCCCTGGGAATTATGTCAGAATTTATATCACAATATAGCTATATTTTTGTGAAACTGATTTGTACATTTGTGCTTATGGTAGAAATAATAAACATAAATCATGCATTTAATATCTTCCACAATGAACAATCAACACCTGGTTTACATAGGCATTCAGATCTCTAAACGGATTGATGAACTCTTTTATTGATCACAAAATATTCTGTTTGTTCAGTAGAATTGCCTTATTATTTTGTTGTACTATATTGTGCACGCCCAGCAACCTCCCGCAGTTGTTAATTTTAGCAATATAAGAAGATGTATTTTTGTTGTATATTTCTACACTGTCTTATGCTAAAAGACCCTTGTCAAGTGTGTTTTATTCTACCAAGGCCACAAGATACTATTGTGAACATAATTTATTAATAAGGACTCACAAGAGTCCTCACAGGTGATCAGGTCATGGCAGATAACTCTATAACCTGAGAAAAGAATGAACAGAATTATATGAAATATGAGGTCATTGCTTTATTTATTTACACCTAAATGTAGCATATAAGCAATGCAGAAACCTTATTTCAGAACAAGTGAAGCATCAAAACCCTGGAAAGATATTCTGGAATGAAAATTCTATTTTATAGGTTTTTTCTTTCTTTCAGCTACTGATTTTTGTATATTGAAGTGCTATTGTAAATACATTGAGGAAAGATTCATCTCAAACAAATTCAGCAGGAAGCATTTTACCAAATGAGATGATAGTGCCTGAGCTAGTTAACATAGGCTGCTTCTTTAAATGGTGATGACAAAAAACCCCACTGACAACAACAAAAAATATGGCAACGTCCTCCAAATTTTCAAAAAAAAGCACCTACTTTTTTGTTTGTTTTAGTCATTTATATGACTGTTGTGTTCATGGTAGAGGTATAGCGCAGTCAGAACAAAAAGAACACTAAGACGTGTTTTGAGACTGTTTGAACTCAGAAATAGTCTTAAACTGATTAATAAAGTCAAGCCCAAATATTCTTTTAAACATGGAGTGTGATCAATTAAAATTTTCATTAACTTTCAATAATTTTAGGGACAAAATATTTCACAAACTTTTTTCATTTATTTTAACTTGCA
Organism: Geococcyx californianus; assembly: GCA_013389885.1. Taxonomy (NCBI): domain Eukaryota; kingdom Metazoa; phylum Chordata; class Aves; order Cuculiformes; family Neomorphidae; genus Geococcyx; species Geococcyx californianus. The sequence goes on from VWPV01033110.1 coordinate 26,724, forward strand.
TGAATGTTTGTACATTTCATATATGTACCTTTGTGTATGTGTGTGTGTAAATATTTTAATATGCACTTGTATTTATTTTTAAGGCAGGAATGACAAAACGCATAAAAAATCACTTCATCTGATCATATTTCCACATTTTCTGATTAATACATTTGATAATATGCATTAATTTTTACTGAACAAGAATATTCTGCCAAATATTTGGTTTTACTGTAAATATTTCCATTTTAAAGTACAAGATAACATTTTTTGCAAAATATGGATATTACGGAAACAGTTTTCTAACACTAAATTATCCAGAATTATTTTAAGATACATATTTAAAAATAATTATAGTATAATACTTGGACTCAAATGCAAGACAGATTTTTTTGTCTGCCACTCCACACCCACAGGCAGAATTTGTTTCACTGGTTCCACATTTTGTTTCTTATGTTATCTGATTGTCCCTCAAAGTTAAATATTGGCTTTACTTTATGCAAATACATTTTAGAATATGCAGTTCTCCTCTAGATGTCTCAATATCATCACAGTAAGTATTAGTTTTAAAAGTAAAAACTTTGAACAGAAACAACGTGTCAGCTTCATCAACACCATGCAGAATTTTGGTGTATATAGACTCCTAGATATGTTACCAAATAATAAACTTTGTCCTAAGAAAAATCACTACTCACAAGCAACATATTGCAAAGCCTTTACATTACAGAACATAATTCAACTTCTGCAGAATTACATTTTAAGTAGTTTCTATTTGTATGTGTTAAATCCTTCCCCAATCTACTGTAATTTTCAAATAAGATGAGATGATCCACAATAATGAATAATCATAATTAAGTAGCTACGAAGCACGCCTCACTTCACTTTCCTTACACCGTTATCGATTTCACTATCAGCTCTCTGCACATGGAGGATATTATTGCAGCTGTCATAGAATTAAATGAAATCTATCTGGCAACATCTGGCTCTCAAAAAGAAAATATGAATAATTTCACCAGCTTTCCCTATCTCTGCCTGCTGTATTCTAATTATGATGTAATGTAGGACATCAGCATGCTGTGGACTTGGTGATTAACCCAGGGCAGATGAGAAATAGGCCTGTTGAGATGAGCAAGGCACATACATCAGCTCAATCAATTATCTTTTTTCTCAAGGCTCTGAAATACAGCAGTGACCTTGTGATGGGAAACAGTAAGTTACACTTGAACCCATTTAGAAGGTCAGACATTTCACAATACATTATAGGAGCTAAATGCTTGTTTTTCAATTCAGTTATATGAAAAAGGAATATCATATGTGTATTTATAATGCACAAATTGTTTATATATAGACATGCAAGCGCACACACATTTTGCAAGCCTTTTTTTATCCTAACACAGGTTTAAGTCCTCAGTTTGTTCTCTTTCTCTTGTCACAATTAGCATATTCAGTCTTTCCTCCCTTGTCTGCTTCCAGTTTTGATTAAGTCTCCGTCTGTAGGTATTGAAGCAATATGGAAAATAATATTCCACTACAGTGACAAGAAGAAAAGTTAAAACCTGTTAAATATTATTTCCAGTCTTCACACATAAGTGTGGGCACATCAGCAAAATTTCAGTTTTACAGTATACTTGTGTATACTGTAATCACTTGCATCACCTTGTGTTCTGAAGACTGTAGAGCTCATTTAATTCAGATTGCAGAGATGTCCAGTTCCTTACCTGAAATGTTCATTCAAGCAGTTATCACTACAGAACAATTGGAATAACGATCCCAGATTTATTCGGGTAGCATTCTATGGCGCCTGCTCTAAATTAAACAATTCAGTGCAGCCAGATACTCATGCATTGTCCTATTTGGTATTATTTGCAAACTCCTTATCGAAGCAGTTACTGCAGAATGGGAAATCTACATCCTAACATAGTTTCCTGTACTGCTTATCTCAAGGTCAAAGTAAGAATCATTGATCACCATAAAGACAAAGAGTAAACAAGGAGAATGAATCCAAGCCATTAAAATGAATAAAGAAAGGTGGAAAATTTTCACAAGAGAAGTGAAAAATAAACAAAACAAAAACCAGTGATCTTCAATGAATTATTGGAGAGGGGCAAACACTGAAATGTTTCCACTGTGAGCACGGCTTCTTCTGCTACTCCAAGACATAATGTTGATTTTTAATTATTAGAGGGGAATAAATGTCATAGAATTTAATGATTTTCTAGTGCCAGATGCTTCTGCAACTGGTTTGGTCAATTTTAATATTGAATTACAGCTCCAAGTCTTTGTAAATACAATTTAATTTTCTTTAAATTATTTATTTATATTAACCTAATTTATGAAAGATTTTTTATCACCCATACTGAAAGGTATCCTTTACTGGAACCAAAAATATTCACCTCAGTATTTAATGGGCAAAATGAACATGTTCAGTATTAAAGCCATACTTTTTTTATTTGCTTCTCTATGTTTTGATGTATACACTATTGCAGACAGTCTAGATTCAGAAAGGGACGTTGTCACCTGCAGGAGAGGAACTATCCAGAGTAGCTGACGAGATTCGGAGTTTAAAAATGTAATGCACTAAACCCAACAACTACTAACATAGAGTTGGCCAACAACAATATACTAAGGACATATATATATTTAATATATTCTTTATTTTTTATATTTAAATTCTATTTTCCTCAAGAATTTAGAAGATTCTTAAATCTAGGCTAGATTTCCATCCCAGCCTTTTTCCCTGTGTACTTCCTTATCTATGAATACAAACGAAAAACGGAAAAAACTCTCAGATTTAAAAACTCATCACTAATGACCAAAAATACTTTGGATGATGAGATGCCTTTCAAATCTCATGGAATTTTTGAAATATTAATTTTGACTAGTAGCTATCACTTCCAGGTAATCAACCTAGGTCAGAAATCTGAGCGGATGAAATCCTTCTTTCACTCTACTGTTTCTTAACTACAGTGAATTTTGTTAATTCCAAAGGTCTGAAAAAGTGTGGTTATTTAAGAAGTCACATAAATTAGTGCTAGTTTCTATGACTGACTACTAGCCTCTGTATGGCTGAAGCCATTTTCTTCAGATCTGTTGTGTTATACACATAGAATAAGACCTTTTGAGTTTTTTCCTGCTGGCACTGCTTAGAACATGGGGAAACAGAACTCCTGGAGATATTTATGGGGTTGTATTAGAAAAATATACAGCTGTTTTTTCTTGACAAGTTAATATCTGACATCAGGAATATTTACCTGCCTTGGACTGTAATTTTACTACATTATCACCAATTTATGATACAAATTTAAGTTACAATTATGTTTCACCTGGAAATATTTATGCATGAGCCCCTATCTTCTTACGCATTAAAGGAGGTTACCAACATACCTCATTGTCCTTATTGTGAAGTCAACATTTGTTGAATAAAAAGAGCCAATTACCATCTGAAAGAATGCATGCAAATGGAATATTCTACTTATTACAATATAAGTCTCAGATGGGAGGATAACAATTCTTTGGTGGGTTGACTTAGAAAACAATTTCAAAATTAAATCGGAATTAATGAATTGGTAAAAAATATAGTTTGACTGTGTCCAGAAATTGCATCTAAAAAAAAAATCCTGTTTTGTCAATTTAAGAATCATGGTAAAATCCTCCAAATAATGTTATACTTTCAATTCAAATCTGTGAAGAGAGGTTAAATTTCTGAAAGCCTCCATTTTCTACTCTGTTAATTTAAGTAATATAATACAGGATGAATCAGTTAATCATAGCCTGGTGTTTCATTTAAAGTAAAAAACATGGTAAGAGTTTTGCCACGAAGAGAGTCTCTGGGAAAAGAACAACAAATTTTGTTTTTCTCAGTTCTTCCTAGCTATGTAATAAAAAATAACACCACAGAAATTAATATGAGATACTAGTTGGGAAAAGCACAGATTGAGTTTGTGGAAAAGCTCTTATATTTATATCTGATCAGCAATATAGTTTTCTGGCTTGTGATCACAAGTCTTTTCTCTGTCTCATTTTTTTTTAGTGAAAAGCCCTGCTGTTTACTTCCCACGTATAGAAAGTGTTATGTCCCCCTAGGCTGTAATATTAAGCATCCTGACTCAAACTTGTTTCGGTTCCCTTGATGGTGCTTTAGACTGAAATAGGTTTATTGAGTTACCAAGCTTCTGTAATGTAATGTCTTCGTGCTTTTTCCACATGTGGTATAATTAACATCTAAATTTCTTAAAGAACAAGTAGGATTCTGAAAGTGGATTTTTATTTTATATAAAATGAGAAACCCCATTGTTTAAGAATTAATGAAACAGTATCACCAGTGTTAACACATCCCTTATTAAATGAACTTTACTATTTATCCTGCTGAACAGACTAGTATTTTAATAAAGCAGTGATCTTTTCAGGAATGATCCTTCAAAAGACTGAAGCAGTGTATTTATTTTATTTCATATATATTTTCTGCAGCATGTCATCTTATTCAATACAATAAATTGGAATTGTATCTACCACAAACAAAAATAAAAAGAAGCTCTGAGTTGAAACATACAGAAATAAATTTCATGGAAAGACCCAATTTTGTTAAATTAAGAAAAGAGTGATGTGTCCATTTCTTTCCCACCGTCTCTTACGATGTACAACAGCGTAAAAGGGAAAAGGAGAACAAAGTATATTCTCTAAGGAGTACCGCAGGTTGATGCTATTTAGTCTAGATGCTATCTGAATTCCTAGTTCTCAGTGGCCTGAAGTGCCAAAACCAGTCACCTAAAGTCAGATGAATTGTCCATGTTTGCATAATACCACACTTATCAGCCAGAACTCATTGAGGTCATGTAAAACTATTTTGCCAACTAAAGTGGATCCTCTGGCTTAGAGTTGGAAATCATTTACAACCTACATATATTCTTCCTGCATTTCCTCCTCACATTCCCAGTATCTTATTGTCATAGCCTCTCATAAATTCAGTAACAGAATATCCTTGCAGCAGCTTTATAGTTTTCAGGAATAAGCCACAGAAAACATATTTATTATCAATAAATATACAATACTTGACGGTTTCCAGAGATCTGATTCCTGGGGACTTGCTAGGTTAGGTTTGATATAAACAATAGTAGATATTTTCTCAATAAGTTTAAAGAGTTGACCACTTCTAAACTATCACAGTTTTATCTAAGACCATATTTGCAAATAGAGGTCATATTTTTACTTCCAATTAATTTCATATAGAGTTCTGAAAATTTGTACTGCTTTTACAGCACTAACCATTACAGATGGTACATAATTACTTAAAGATTATGTACTGCATGTTATCTCCCTTTAAAAAGCTACTGATTGCAGTAGAAAGTAAGGTTTCTTTTTCACTTGTGTAATCTCCTATAATGGTGGTATTAGCATTTTCTGGAAGAAGGAGGCAGTGGTTCAGAGAAAGAGTATGCTTGGCAGAGAAAATGCTGGAGGGCAGGGTGGTGAAACTGAGAAAGAGCAAGAGAGGAATATTAGCATGTGCATATACTGATAGACTTTGAAGAAGAATGAAAGGCAGACCTCCAGTGTAACTTGAAGAGGTAAATTGGTTTAGAAGCTCTTTTATGACTTTTTGTTCTTATGTTGAATTTGGTCTTTATCTTACTATGTATTTTTAATAAAACCAGCTGTAGAGTTGTGTAAAGATCAAATTCTTTATTTGTATTTTGTCTGTATATCTTAAGAACCATCTGGGTGTAAGGCTGTGTGAGTTTGGGACTTTGTGCAGTTTGGTAGCAGCAGAGGAGAAAGGGGAAGGTGTAAGAATAGGTGCTGCTCCCCCTCGCACACACACACCTGGAGTGCTGATGCTGAAGAGGCAGGAGCACTCCTGACTAAACATGCATGCCCAAAGGGTTCATGTGGAGATTATTTCTGTCAAGGGTCATTGGTTGAACTGCCAGTGACCTCTAGAGCCTCCAGCTCCAGTTCAAAATCTTTCCTGAAGGAACTTCTGTGAATGCTCCAGTGGAAGAACTTTCCACAGAGCAAAGTGGAGCAACTTTCCACACAGCGAGACCGTGCCTCATATGTTAATAGAGGATGAAGCTCCTCTATAAATAATCCCTGCCAAGAAGCACATGTGCGTGCACCCTCTGCCCTGTGGACCACGTTTCCTGGGGACTAGTGATTATCTCTATGTTATAGTTCTCTTTTCCCTGCTACTTCTTTCTCTCTCTGCCTTACTCTTGCCTTATTCTCTCCCCTTATTCTACCACATCTTTTTTTCTTTCATTGCAACTTTTGGGTGAATTTTGTCATATCCGGTTCTTGTTGTAAAATGTGTGTAATTTTGACTGTGTTCAAATTACAGATTGGGATCTTTTTTGTTGCTTTGACTGTATTCAAAGTAAATATTGGATTTGGAGTATAGCCCAGGAGTGATTCTTCATCACTCCAAACTGCTGTGCAAACATACAGAAGATTCTATTCCACTCCATCCTGCCGAGCACATTGGTCAGGGACCAGTTAGTTTGTGGTTTTGTTGGGAGTTTTTTGTGTGCATGTGTGGTGAACTCTGTAAGAGTACAGAAAAGTCTGCTTAACAATCTAGCCAACTCAGGCTTTACCTAATAATGAAATTATTATCATTTGCTTGCTCACAGTTGATTTGTTCACAAGGCATTTATGGACTTTAGAAATTTTTAAGGCATTGTAACCTTGCAAAAAAAAAAGATCATGAAATATGTTAGAAAAAATAAACACATAAGGAAAAGATATCTTGTGACACTGCTGGCTTTCCAGCACTTGAAGCAGCCTTCAGGAAAGCTGGGGAGTGACTTCTTACAAAGGCGTATAGTGATAGGATGAGGGGGAATGGCTTTAAATTCTTCATAATGAGGGTGGTGAGACACTGGAACAGGTTACTCAAGGAAGCTGTGGGTGCCTCATTCCTGGAAGTGTTCCAGGCCGAGTTGAGTGGGCACCTGAGCAGCCTGGTCTAGTGGGAGGTGTCCCTGCCCATGGTAGGAGGTAACAGCTAGATGATCTTGTCCCTTCTAACTCAAACCATTCTATGATTCTATGTTGGTAAAACCCATCCATTAATGTATGGCCTTAAGAACCTTTAGAACAGATGAGTTAGAATGGATCCTCACTCAGGTATTGCTGTGCTAAATCACTCCTTCTGCATATCTGTTCTACTTCAATGCAGGATTGTACTTCGGTATCCAAAAAAATAGATATTTTCTTTACTAATTTCCTCAGCTCAGCTTAGGGAGTCCTCTAAAATACAGCTGCAAGTAACCAGTGTTATTAAGCTGCTGTGTGCATAGATGTGCACTTGGGCATTATCATTCTAGGTTACATCACTTACTCACAATTCTATCTTCGTCATCCATTATCAGAGCCCTGCTAATCTTTACTGGGAACATTGTACCTCCATCTCAGTGCCTGTGCTTTGGTCTGCTGAAACAGAAGGATGAACAATAGAGATTTTTACTGGGAATTGGGACATAATAACAGTCTTTCAAAGATAAGTGTTAACTCCAGTGTTAGTCTCATTATGTTAGGGTTTTATTAACTTATGTGCCTGTTTTCCAGATGAATCCAGATTTTTTTCTTAAAAAGAGAAAATAATGATATTGCCCCCACTATAATTTCTAAGTCATTTGCACATTCACTGTTCAGTTCCTTGTTCTGCTGCTTCTGTCACTTTTTTATCACTTCTTTGCTCCCTCTTTAAAAATTGCTGTCTGCTGCTCTTGGTCTACTTCTTTAAAACAGATCTGTGGAGTTTTAATGCAACTGCTGTCTTCAAGGATATGAATATTCATATACAGCTCTCGAATCTGAAGGAGATAAATGTAGTTTACTAAAAATCAAATTTCGACCTTGCTGTAACCTCATTTATATGTTGGAGAAATCACTGAATAACTTAACCAGGCACCCCTGGATTAGTTGGGGAATTCTCTTATCACATAAAAGCTCCAGCTGAAATCACTATGTGATGCTATCACAGAATTCATGATCCACTTCTGATTTGTGTACTTGTTTTATTACTAAAAAAGACTATTGGTAAGTAATGAAAAAGCAGGACTGAAAAAGAATAACATGAATTAGTCTTTGGTAAAATAGTCATGCGGTTCCTACAGTTACCACAGACAAAATGGTTAATTTGTCCATCACTGTTAAGAACATTCAGAACTACTAGTTGAAATATCTAATTGCCTTAATTAATTGCTGAGTTATTTGCTATTGCAAAATAATCATAGAGCAGAAACACAACCAAGCCTCATGGCAAGAAGTGTGCCAAAAACCAGCAATAGCTTGCAGTTTAAGGCCTTGATCTTGCCAATATATAATGAACATGTTCTTAGTGAGAATCATTATGTGAAATATCTGTGGTTGCTGCTTTTAAACAAAAACAAAAAGACTGTAATTTAACATGACAGCCCACAGCAAGATTATAGAACAATGTAAAATTCACATAGCAATTACATGATGAATTAGATATGAAAATACTGAGTTTTTTCCCCTGATATCCACTGACAAGACACATGAGTCAAAAGCTGGGTCAGGGGAGATTTAGACTGTAAATTAGGAAGAATTTCTTTACCAAGGGAGTGGTCAAACACTGGAAGAGTATTCCATGCTCCATGCTTGTCGGTGTTTAAGAGACGTTTGGACAATAGACTTGATAGCTTCAGCTTTTCTAATGCAATAGGCTGAAAAGTCTGATCTAAAATAGGATATATTTTCAAATATTGATGGAAAAGAATGAAGTGTATTATAAGCAATAATTAAATTCACAGGGAAGTAAAATATTCAGGTATTTATGACTGTTCTTCTTTAACCTTTTTAGAATTGTTAAAATTTCTAATCTTTTCAGCAAGATTTTACAACCAAAACTAAAAGCTGACATTTCATTTACATTTCTTAGCAGCAAGCTTATTTCTATTTGCTGCTAAATAAGGTGAAATAAGGAGAGCGATGAGGACGGTGAAGGGGCTGGAGCACAAGCCCTGTGAGGAGCGACTGAGGGAGCTGGGGTTGTTTAGCCTGGAGAAGAGCAGGCTCAGAGGAGACCTTATTGCCCTCTACAACTGCCTAAAGGGAGGCTGTAGTCAGGCAGGGGTTGGTCTCTTCTCTCAGGTGACCAGCGACAGAACAAGAGGACACGGTCTCAAGCTTCGCCGGGGGAGGTTTAGGCTTGACATTAGGAAGAAGTTCTTTCCTGAGAAGGTAATTGTTCACTGGAATGCTCTGCCTAAGGAGGTGGTGGAGTCACCATCCCTGGAGGTGTTCAAAGAGAGTTTGGATGAGGCTCTTAGTGCCATGGTGTAGTTGACAAGTAGGAGTAGGTGTAGGTGTTGGGCCATAGGTTGGACTCGATGATCTCAAAGGTCTTTTCCAACCTTATGGTACTGTGATACTGTGTGATACTGTGAAATATATTCTTAAAAGTAATATTTTTTGCTAAAATTGTGATTATACAAACCCAAAATCTAAACCCAATCCTAAAAATAAATAGGTTAATATTATTATTAACTCCCTTTTCGATATAATATTAACCATAGTCAAGGCTGGTTTACTATCTAAATCTACTATTAAGTACAAAGAATTTTATAAAATATTCCTTGAAAACTGACTGAAAAATAGATTCTTAAATTTTTTAATTTTGGGGGAGATCTGTTTATACGTAACAGGTGTTAGATATCCGGAGAATACTTTTATTTATTTTATAACCAATTCACATGGACCATTTTTCAGGTTGAATTTTTAGGGTTCTTTATTTTTTTTCACTCAAAGTCCATATTCCAAAATACTGTTGGAAAGACTATAAATATATTCTAATATCAAATAAAAATGAAATATTTTTAAAATGTCAGCTACAAAATTCTCAATAAGAGAATTCCTGGTATATACCACAGTCCTTGCTGACTTGATGTTCAGCATTCTGAAACATACTAGATCATTAGAAATTGGAGCAAATCACAGTAACCCAAATCTTAACAGAGGTAGGTATCAGATATTAGAAATAAGCTGACAACAATCAGAAGTTTCACTGTGTAAAAAGACTACTTTCAGACAACTAGTGTTGGCTCTCCAAATGCAAAGAACAACAAAAGAAAACATGGCAATAAAAAGGGGAGGAGGAAACTGTCTGAATGACACCTTGAATTGTGTTAAATTAACAATGACCAGAATATGTATTTGGAGAAAGGCTTGATTAAGCATTTTTCTTGACTATTATCCTTAACAAAATATCGGATTTGTTTTCTCTCTTTCTTATTGTTTTTGTGAAGGTATGTAAGTATGCTTTATGTTCATTGAATGATAAAATAATATTAAGGTTTTATGTATTACAGTCAAACATTAAGTTATGTCACGCTTCATAAACACAAGATTACATTGCAAATGATAGAGGCAAGTGACTGAGGTGGAATTTACCAAACTTTTACAATTAATTGCTAAAAGAGTCATCAGAAATCAGCGCTAATTTACTGTTTCTGGATCTGGAAATCAATGTGAGACTTTCAGCTTTGCCACTTTCCACAGTTCCTAGAAACTGATACTTGAATGCCAAGCTTATCTGCTCGTGATCACTGGGCTGACTGGAAAGCCAGGACCCTGGAGTGCGTTGTCTTGTGCAGGTAAGTTTTAAAGCACTTGTTGAGACTTAGAACTTCAATGAAAGTCTTTGTATTTTAATCTTCAGACAACTTAGGCATTTTTAAAATTGCATTTATAAGACTTTAAAACACTTTAAAAGGTAATACATACAATAATAGTAGATTTTGCAGTTGTGTAGATGCACTGATGAAATATTGAACTAATGTGTATCCCCGAGGATCTGGTTTATTTGTTTCATTCTCCTCCGGGGAAGACATGGCATAATTCCAAAATATTGCACTTAAAAAAAAAAAAAAAAAAGAAATGGCATTTAGACTTAATATATCATTCTATATATGATGTCCAACACACAAAAAAGTGAGACTGTGGCTGTAACTCTTTTTATTTAACAAATGAAGAAAATCATCTATGATCACCTTTAAAATAGTTTCCTTCTGCATTGACACATATCTGCCAATGCTCAAAGCAATTCTGCAGATTGTTTCCTGAAATGCCTTTGAAGATCCCCGTACTTTTTTCTTTCAGACCTTCTACAACAGAAATGGGCTCCCTTAAGCACCAACATTGGGATGTAGAGATTGCAGGGAGCCAGATCTGGCAAATAGGTTGGGTGCTCAAGCACAGTGATATTGTTCTTAGCTAAACACTGCTTCACAGGTAAAGCGTTGTGGGCTGGCATACACTGACATTTTTCCAACCAAGGACAAGAAAACATCTGTATTTGGACATATGTCCACTCATACTGAAAGAAGTTACTGAGCTGAGGCTTGTCTCACTGTAACAGGTTAGAGCCTGGTTTGTAATCATCTCTTTGCCTCTCCCCTCCCACTCTTTCTTCCTGACATTTAGGGTTAGTCTCAGGGGTTTTTCTATTGGACCTCTGTCTTTGCTTTTATTATTTTTGTAGATCAAGGATTTTTTGCTTGTTTTTCATCTCACATCATTCAAACCCTTTGACATAATTTACCTTCTCTGTTTTATATTTCTATGATGCAGTGTCCCATGTTTTTCAGTAGACCAAATACTTGATTATTTTTGCAAAGTTCTTTGAATAAGGAATAGATGAAATAGATAAATAGATGAAACTGATGAATGTTAGCACTCCATCAATGATACAAAAAAAGAAGCATGACAAAAGTTTAGTAATTGACAATATTTCCTAGCAGTGGAATGTCACAGGCAATCATCCAGTTCTGAAACTAATTCTGTGCTTGGAAAATGTAACATGCTTTCTGGAATATACATATATATATAAAAAGCATAAAATAAAATTAATGAAATGTTTGTTTCCTTGTGCAAAGTACAATGTTTTATTTCCATGACAAAGAACCAACAATGCTAAATGAAACTTTGTAAATAAAATGTCTAGAAAATTAGTGCTCCTTTACAGCCAAGCTCAAATTGCAACCATTCAACATCTTTCTCATTTCAAAGAAAGTCAGCTCTAAACCTGATTATTTTCCTGCTACTATATTGCTGAAATATTTGTGACTTAAAACTTCTACCATCAACCCGTTTGAGTATTTTCAGTAACGTAAATGACAAGCCAATTCTTACTGTTAAATGGAATTGCAAGTCTAGTATTGACAAATGTGTCTGACCAAAGATATTTATCTTTGAAGTTGTTCAGCATAGACAAAATTAATCAAGGGAAATAACTCTTCTTGTCCATCTGTTAATGCTATTATATTATATGAAGTGTATGTTAATTGCCAAACTCTATATTTACAAAACATTTTTAAAATCTTAATCCATCTTTGAATATTACTTATTCAGTAATTCTTAATTTATAATTGTTTCTAATACCACAAAAAAAAATATTAATTAAATCCTGTTTTACTTAGTATGTGGGTGATTTGTAGTTTGTGAAATTCATAGGGAAGTTTCTTCTTTAGCAAAGATTTTGACACCATTTCCCACAGCATTCTCCTGGAGAAACTGGCTACTCATGCCTTGGATGAGTTAAAACTAACTGAGTTAAAACTAACGGAGTTAAAAACTGGCTTGGTGGCCAGGCCCAAAGGTTTGTGGTGAATGGAATTAAATCCAGCTGGAGGCTGGTCACAAGTGGTTTTCCTCAGGGCTCAGTGTTAGGATCAGTTCTGTTTAAGAATCTTTGAACTGGATGAGGGGATTGAATGCACACTCAGTAAGTTGGCAGAGGGCATCAGGTTACACAGGAGTGATGACCTGCTTGAGGATAGGAAGGCTCTACAGAGGGATCTGAGCAGGCTGGATCAACAGGTCGAGACCCATAGTATGAGTTCCGACAAGGCCAAGTACTGGCTCTGCACTTGGATCACAACAGCCCCATTTAACACTACAGTCATGGAGAAGAGTGACTGGAAAACTGCCTGACAGAAAAGGACCTGGGAGTAGAGGTCAACAGTTGACTGAACATGAGCCAGCAGTGTGCCCAGGCGGCCAAGGAGACCAACAGCATCTTGGCCTGTGTCAGAAACAGCATGGTCAGCAGGACCAGGGAGGTGATTTTGCCCCTGTACTTAGTATTCGTGAAGCTGTGTCTTGAATACTGTGTTTGGTTTGGTCCCCTCAATACAAGAAAGACATTGAGGTGCTGGAGTGTGTCCAGAGAAGGGCAACGAATCTGGTGAAGGGTACAGAGCACAAGCATTATGAGAGGCAGCTGAGGGAACTGGAGTTTTTTATGTTAAAGGAAAGGAGGCTAAAGGGAGAGATTATTGCTTCTGTCACAAACATAGAGATAGCCAGGAATCGGAACTATGAAACACGAAGTGTCATTTAAGGAATATCTTTAATGAGTATTTCCTATGGGGTGTGCTGGCCTGATCTGACTAAGTGTCCCAGAAAGTTAGAGCCATCCTTATAAAGAGCAAATCTGTACATGAAAAGACCCTTAAAAAAACTCCAGGATAATCTAGCTGTTGAAAAAAATAATTACTTTGCCTTAATTTCTTTTAAGAATAATATCGGTCTATTTAAAAGGGAGTAAAAGTAGACAAATCAAAAAAAGGAAGAGTAAAAGCACCATTTGATCCCCCTGGAGCATGTTGGGCTATAATAACATTTGAAAGAAAACCTGAAAAAAATATCCATTAAACAATCAAACTTTATTAGTACTCTATTTACAAAAATTTCTGTCCCATGCATTTTGTTCGGTGCTTCCTGGCAAGTGAAGAGTTCCTCCAGCTCGTGTATTAAAAAAAAAAAGCCCAAACCAAATGTCTCTTGGCTTCTTTTTCATTGCTTCCATAAAACTATCAGCTGATTTTCATCAGTATAGTAATTCTTACTAACTTTACATGTAAGCAGTTTGATTTGTTGACTGCTTTACCATGTGTGTCATATGTAACACATTTCTTCATGTGTTCTTAATTTTGAGAGCTTTCCAGAAATTGTAAATGCGCGTGACTGCAGTATTACGTGAATGTTTTCTTTTATCACTAAAAAGATATTTTAATTGAAAATTAGAGATAATAAAAACAATGTAATTGATTTTTTTTAATTCTCACATTGTTTTTTTATTTCCTGAAGCAATATACTTATATATACTTGGAAAAAGATATCTAAACCAATAAATGACATAAATTTGTCTGTAAATATGGTGGAAGGTTACATCACAATTACCCTGTAATTCTTGGCATTAAAGTTTCTGGGGATCATTACAGATACAGTAACTCTAGGGTGGGCCTTGTTAAGCGAGAAACTCAGTTGTCTCTGAGCAAGGGAGAATCTAGAGGAATATGAAGATAAAAACATATGTTCTCGAAAACAGTCGCTTACAGTTATCTGTCAGAGACAGAAATGATTGCTTCTTCACACTCTTGTCTCAATAAAATACTTGGCCTTAAGATCACTGTTCTATATGACTTTTTTATATTACCTTTTTCTGATGGCAGAGTAAATGCATGGGGGCAGGATTGAGGATATTTATAGTTATAACTCAGAGATCATAATTTTTAATCATAGAATATCTCAAGTTGGAAGGGACCCATAAGGATAATTGAGTCCAACTGCCTGTTTCTTGCAGGACTACCTTACACTAAACTGTATGACTGAGAGTGTTGTCCAGATGATCCTTGAACTCTGACAGGCTTGGTTCCATGTCCATTTTTGGTGGGGAGTCTATTCCAGTAATTTTGAGTGATGAAGAATGTGTATGTCCTAACAGAATGTAATTTAAGTCCTTCCAACTTCTTTAAATAAAAGTTCTCTTTTCAGGAACCGCATGTACCTTGTTGTTCCTTTGTCAGTCAGGCCAAACTAACAAAGCACCCAACCTCTTTGTTACATCTGTAGCTTCAATGAACTCACAGTTTAGTGTTCCATTAAGTCACCTCCATATACAAAGCTCTGCAGGTGCTTCGCTGTAAAGATGATGCTCAAAGTTTTCAGTTGTTCTTGGATTTCCTCTCTGGACTTTTCTGTTTTCCACTGTCCAGAGTGACTTTGAAGAAACATTCTCATTCCTCAAATATGACCTACATTTTGACTTTCATTCATTTTAAATACTGTTGCATATTTACCTCTGTGTACACAGAAACAGTGAGGACGATAATCCCAGGTCAATGAATGAGTTTGAGAAAAGTTTTTAACATTTCCTGACAACTTTCAGTAACTTTAATCCAGAAAAACAGTAGGGTCAGGGTGTTGAAAATTTTAGAAAAAACTAGATACTTTCCTCATAAATACTTATATGATATCAATAGTCTCACAGCTACATCAAATGCAGAAGCTACTGTGAGAATTGTTTCTTTGTGTACTCTTAAAAATCTTTCAGGAATTATAAGAGATTTCCCCGACTTACGCTGTTTTAAGTCTCTGGATAAAATATCAAATAAAATAAGAAGATACAGTTTATGAAAGATTGAGGAAGGTTATAAAATTTGATTTACTGTAAATAATTCATGATGCCACTTTTAAACACAGTGAAATCCTGTTTCGCAGTTCCAGTTTTTGGTTATAAATGCGCATGCAATGAATACAGATTATTTTACACAGACAGCAAGTTTGCAAACTGATTGTACAACAGTATCAGTGATATGTTTATATTAAGAGATGTAGCAAACATTGAATTTGAAAATACTGAAATGAAGTAACAACAAAGTTGAAATGAAATTCAAAATAACTTCTGTAAAACACTCTAACTATGAATTGATTGAAGAATTTCTTAACTGAAAATTCTCAACTATTTTTTATTACATGTATTTTTTGACTACCTAAGATATTACATTTTTTTTCCTTCTAAAAAGAACTAAGTAAATGGAAAATAATCTAAAGTTTGTATTTTACCTTCTAGACAGTGTTCATATACTGAAAATCACAACATTATTGTAAAAATTCAGAAATAATATCCTACTTTTGAAAGATACCTACCATATTCTTACACCTTGTGCTATTTGGTACAGGTCAGTACTTATGCACTCTTTTTTCTTTTACTTATGACTCACCTGTTCTATTCCTGAAAGAAAAAGAGAAAAGTTATCTTTCTCTTCTTCATTTATGCACTAAAATTAGGTAAAACTGGGAAGTAAAAATGCAAAGCATATGAAAAACAATGTAAATACCTCCAACAACTCAATGAAATATTGGAATACTAGAAATTAGGAATTCTGCTTGAACTGCTAAAAAAATAACAGCTAGTTCCAGTGCCTTCTGTGGCCTTAATGTCTGATGCTATTTATACCTTACAGGAGTTTGTGAATGGGCAGGAACCACATAGGGGAACATATTCAGAAAAAAAGAAATTAAAGCAGATTAGGGAATGCGTGATAAGATTAGAGTAATGGCTAAAGAGAAACACTAGAAATCTGAAAAAAGACACTTAGATACCTTGAGGGGGGTGGGATATATGAATACACAGGTGTGAAGACAGTAGTGCAGTATCAAAATACATACTATACATATATCTCAACATATATATGTACAGGTACCATATGTATAGCAACAATATAAACTGTAGTTTCAGAAAAAAGAAAAGCTGTACTAAAATTCTGTTTCTAGTGCTGGA
This sequence comes from Geococcyx californianus, assembly GCA_013389885.1. Lineage (NCBI taxonomy): Eukaryota > Metazoa > Chordata > Aves > Cuculiformes > Neomorphidae > Geococcyx > Geococcyx californianus. The sequence goes on from VWPV01033110.1 coordinate 43,294, forward strand.
ATTAAACTTTGTATGAATCCCATTTTCATCTTTCCATAATCTTCTGGAAGCAGAGGAAATTGAAGAGTGATTTTAATTCTTAGAATATAGGTCCTCTTGGGAAATTTCTCAGAATTACAAAATATTAGCTTACTCCAAGCAGAAATATTCAATATAATATTTAAAATGCTTATTCAAACAATACCGGATATTGTCAAAGCTGCCAGCTGAAACAACACTGGAAGAAGTATCTAAAACAGTATTATACTGATGGAAAAATAGTACCATGTATACCTAATAGATCATTAATGACATATGTGGTTGCCAGAAATTTAGATTTGTCAGAGAAAACAGAGCTTTACATATAAAAATCTATCAGGAAGGTAATACAGATATTTAGTTCTTTCACAAGGATTTGTGGCTGGAAAACAATGCATTGTCTCATTTAGAATCAAAAGTATATATAATTCTTCCATTTGTAATAGATATATTTTGCCTCAGTATCACTTGTGTTATTTGAAAGGAAATTATATATATTTCGAAGAATCACACTTCCAATCTGTAGGGGAAAAATCTCTCGAAACAGGAATAAATTATGAAGATGAAACAATTTACAATTAAATTTACACCATCTTTCAAAACTCCATTCTTAAGATAATCACAGAAGACATCGTTTTATTTAACTGTTGTAAATGAATACAACTGAAAACTGTTTACCTAATTTCCAGAACTACTGTGAAGTGATTAGAATATATTGTGTATGTCCCTCAACCAGTCTACATCTTGCAATACTGCATCTCCATATTAAACAAATACCCAATCTGCCAGTATCTAACTTGATATTCACTGAACTAATACGTATGATTGTCAGATGAGGGAGTGAAAAAAGTTGAAAGCAATTCACCTGTTTGCTTTACTGGCCCATAAGATAAGATTTGAGTGAAACTAGAGAGGTGTATCTTGACTATTATTTATCCTTTGTATTCTGAGGATTTTAGGAGGTTGTTAAATCTTAGTTATTTGCTGCTTTGCAATAATTAGGAATTCCATTCAAAGCATAGAAAATATTAAAAAAGTAACATTTATGTGTTATGATTGCTAATTTAGGCAGATGTTTTGAATCATCCTCTAGAGGTTCCTCTCATACTCTGATATGTAGTGTGGTTGCCCACTATTTAGTTTTGAATATTTTTTTTTTTAATTTCAGATATGTGCCAACAATAGGGGTTGACACAAATTAAAAACGAGGACCCTGATTTGCTAAATTTTAACGTGTGTTTCCTTCACCTCAAAATTCTGTAGATTCAGGTGTGCTGTTGTCAGAACAGTGGTACACTAGTAGAGTTATGATAAAATCTAGCATAAGCTTGCAGTACTGAAGACTTTATAAGGTGAAGGATTCATGCTACCACCACTTCTAATTAGCACAAGAAACAAGGAAACTCGTCTATCTCCATCAAAGCAAGTTCAATCTTTCCTTGACAAAACGCCATAATATCTGCGTCATATAAATACAAACATGCGGGCATAAGTACATATACTGGGGTGGATGTTTTCTGTTTCTCAGCCACCACAGTAACCCTCTCTCCATCTCTGTAATCCCTACCATAATAAAACCCCTGCACCTAAGATCTGAGTGCTGAGGGTCCAAGGACAAGTCTGGAAGTATCTCAGTAGCGTAACATCTGCCCCAACTTCTGAGAAATGGCAAAGATCTGAGAGAAAACTGTGGGATAGAGCTTATAAGAATAAGAAAGTTAAAAAGGGGTAGGAAAGATGAGAGAGAGAGATTGTCATTAGCTCAAGGACTCAAGACAGAGAAGGACTCGTGGAAAAATATATAACCCTAAAGGAAAACCAAAAGAGAACAAGTGGTCTAGTTGGGGTCTAGCTGGGTGCTTGCTGGGTTTCCAGACTCAAGTCATCAGTATCACCCCCGATTTCTCTATAAGGGATGGTGGCAGCTCAACAACAGTGAGGAATTGTTCCAAGGAGCTGTGGGGACTTCACTCCCAGCTGATACCTATCTGGCCAAAAAATGGTCTTTGGGTACCTTATCAGGAGGCAAGTTCATGAATGCTCAGCCTAATATTCAATTAAATCCTAGCTATATTTTCTGCATTTTAGACAGCTGATAATAATTTTATACTCTAAAGCTCTCTATGTTCTGCTAGCAGAGTCTCTTTGCACCCTGGTTAATTATGCCCTGACAAACTGAACCAGAAGAGGGGAGGTAAAATTTCAGTGTAGTAAAAATGTAGTTTAATAGTACTGAAGGAAAATATGAAAGAGGTTGTAGTTTCTGTTGGCATGGGATTTTTTTTTATCTTCTGTTTTAACCATTTCTCTTTAATGTCAGAAGAGAGAAAAAAGCCAACTAAACAACACTGGAGTAGAAAGAAGTACAATAGTGTAATTAAATATTCCTTTTCCCTTCTGATGTTTTTAGAGTTCTTGTCTCTCTAGAAATATTTTTAGCTTCTGAATTGCAAATGTTCAAAACTCTAGAGCAGAAGCCATGTGAAATATACAAGAAGGTTTCTGCTGCAAGAAGAGAATAACTGGAGCTTTACATATATGATCATAATTTCATATTCTTAAAGTGCTGTACATAGAAATGACACACAAATGATACCTATTTCTAGATCTCATTCAGAATCCAGGTCTATGTAAGTGCCAAATATTTTCTTTTCTTTCATAAGAAGAAAGACTGTGTGAAAGAAGAATGACTTTTTTGCAGTATTTTTGACTTATTTTTCAAATGTTATGCGTTTCTGGTGCAAAAATGTCTCATATAGTACACTGAAAAAGTAACAAGACATTATGCAATTTCAGCTTCACCTAGACAGCTGAGTGCAGAGCATTTTTCAGAAGTGTCACACGGAATGCACTTAAAATATAATATTTTCTGGAGGGAAAATATGTTTTTATTGTCAAATGCAACCCTAGTCCTTGAATTTTATTAAGTTTTCTTGTTTCCAAGTATAAAGCTTCAGGTATTATGTACAACTAATGCTCAGTTTCTGGTAAAATAAATCAAGGTATCTGAAAAGCCTAGGATTCTATTTGTCATCATCAGAAAGCCAAGATAAGAATAAGAAATACAAAAGTTTTGTAATGTCTTATCATCCCTGAAAGCATCCCAGAGTAAACAAAATCATGATAGCTAACTAAAAAAATCATTACAGCTTTAGGTTTTCACTTAAATTGGAAATTAAAAGAAACAAAACTCCTACTTTAGACTTCTGTCACATCATAATGATTTTTTAATTGCAAGAATATAATGATGGTTTTAAAGTTTATTTTCCTTCTAATTGTAAATACTAAATGAAAAAAAAAATGGTTTAAACTAATAAAGTGGCTCTTGAGAAACGAAAATTAGATAAGGTCCTAAATCTTACAGTTTTGGAGTATCTCTTATTAATAGAAGAAGTGATATTTATTTTTCTGTTAAAAGTATTTCTTTCACTTTTATATTTAATTCTGCTTCTTTAATGATGCTGCATATAATTTTTTTTAAAAAAAATAATTAACAAGCTGTGAACGTTTAGGAATTTTAAGCCTAAATACTCATGATAAAATTTTTATTTGTTTTTCACCTTCCAAACTAGGAAGTTTAGATTAATTTTTTTAGTAATTAATTTAAAGCAATTCACCTGGGGAGGAATAATCCCAAGTAAAGGTACAAGCTGTGAGTCAAATATCTGAGAAAGGGCACTGCAGAGAATGACCTAGGAGCTCTAGAGGACAGCAAGCTTACAAACAAAACCACCAGCATACACTGGCACAGGTTGTTCAGAGANAAAGTGGCTCTTGAGAAACGAAAATTAGATAAGGTCCTAAATCTTACAGTTTTGGAGTATCTCTTATTAATAGAAGAAGTGATATTTATTTTTCTGTTAAAAGTATTTCTTTCACTTTTATATTTAATTCTGCTTCTTTAATGATGCTGCATATAATTTTTTTTAAAAAAAATAATTAACAAGCTGTGAACGTTTAGGAATTTTAAGCCTAAATACTCATGATAAAATTTTTATTTGTTTTTCACCTTCCAAACTAGGAAGTTTAGATTAATTTTTTTAGTAATTAATTTAAAGCAATTCACCTGGGGAGGAATAATCCCAAGTAAAGGTACAAGCTGTGAGTCAAATATCTGAGAAAGGGCACTGCAGAGAATGACCTAGGAGCTCTAGAGGACAGCAAGCTTACAAACAAAACCACCAGCATACACTGGCACAGGTTGTTCAGAGAGGTTATATAGTTTCCAGTCTTGAAGATATTCCAAACCTGACTGGGTATTGTCCTAGAAAACCTGTTCTAAATGGCCCTGGTTTTTGAAGGAGCAGGTTGGACTAGGAAAACTCCAGAGGTCCCTTCCAACCTCTGTGATTTTATACTCCTCTGCGATTTTGTGTTCTTGTGATTTTGTGAATAATTTTTAAATGAATGATGCTCTTAAAAGAAATCAGGCTTCCAAAAACCTTGAAAACTTGTTACGTAAGGACCATCCAGTAATTTATAATCAAATAACTTTTTCCTCTTTCATTTTTTTAAAGTCTATGATTGTGCATAGCTTTTTTTCTCCTGCTTTCATAATCCCTATTTATAGAGTATTTTTTTGTTTTGTGTTTTCCCTTTAAATGCTGCAAAGATAGTGGTGTTTCTCACTTGAAGAACTAAATGTGTGCTGACATATACTGCACATTTGACTATAAATAGCTGCCTTTCTTCTATAAATGTGAAAGTCATGACTTGCAAGATCAAAGTATCCTTGTAAAGTGGTGTTGGATTATTTGTCTAGAAACCTGAAGTGTCCCTGACCTATTCCTCTCATCAGTCCATTCCTCCTACCATTAAAGAAAGACAGATGCTGAATCCTGTTTGTTTCCAGAAGAAAAGAACAAATTACCCACCAGCAGAATTTCGGTATCAACTAGCTTGTAGAAATTTTCACAGAAACCATTCAGTATAACAGGTGAGAGACAAAAGTGAATTTTCTCAGAGTGTGGTTCATGCTGTGGTTATGGCTTTGATCTTGGAGACAAAGTAAAGTGCAAACCCGATTCTTCAGAAAAGTTTGTTCTTCAATAACTTCTCAGTATTCAAGGCTCTGCAGGTCATTTGCACTGCAAATTTATATTTACATATGTAAAGTATGATTCACTGAATGTACAAGCATAAACGACAGCATAGATATACCACTAAATCACTCTGATAGCTTCCTTTGAACTGCAATTCAGAATTGGCTGATGAGCTAGTAACATAACACCAAAGCAGTAGATTCAAGTAAGCAATGCATTAGAGAGCACTCTAAGACAAATAGGTGACCTTTTGCTTAAAGTAACACCTATTTTTTTCCCCATTTCAAAAGTCTGAACAGCTATGTCTTTATTTCTGTTTGTATTCAAATACTGCAGTGTTCTACTAGTAGGATTTTTTCTCCCCAGAAGACTACCAAAGGTAATATTACCTCTATTTTCCTCTAAGACGATAGAAAGCTGTCCAATCTCGTTAGTAAGGCAAGATGAAATTTCGAAAATGTCTATACTGAATTATAAAGCATTTATTTTCCCTGTTGTCGCATTCTACTTTAAATTCAGTAGAATCATGCCTTCATCATCTCATCTTTAGGTCCAACACATTTTCCCATTTGGAGCAGAAAATGCTCTTTGGGGATAAAGAAACAGTATCATATTGCATGTGTTCCCAGTAGGGCATATTTCAGGCATTCTGTTAATATATATTGCTTTTACATCCATTCACAGGTGTTATGGTATCTGTTTCTAAAACCATAGAATGAACACAATCTATTGCATCCAGAGGTGAATAGAGAAACTCACACAACACTTCATCACTGATATGAGTTTGGGGATTAAAGGGAATTATTAGTTACTTGTATGTTAAGACTTTTGTGGCAAGCAACTCCGAAAAAAAGAAGCAAACAACCAAACCAAGAAAAAGAACAAAAATAAAATTGACAAATAAGCTTAAAATGGAAATCTTAATAAAGAAAATGAAATGGAAGAAGTCCCCAACACTAGTTAACAAATTAGATGTACATTCTTTCATTCTAGAAAGACTGTGTTACACATTGAGGATGAATTACTGGAAACAGGGAAATCTGTCTACTAGGATTTTACTCAGAAGGGAATCACAGAACTAGCTGACTGCTCTGAAAAAAACAAACAAAACCCCAAACCCCTCTCATTTC